>JAOTOM010004330.1:130000-266310 GCA_034440615.1 Ashinkailepas kermadecensis | reverse complement strand
GCTGTCCACCTACTGTTCTGGGGTATACAAAGCGGAAGCGATTGGTCTATCCCTAGATTTCCCACGGCCAGGGAAAAAACTACCCTATATAGGCGATTTGCAGCAACTCTATTGTATCGGGAAAACTTTATGCAAATATGCTCCCAAAAATTGACCAACAAGCTTATTTCAATGTTGAAATGACTCCGCTTTTTATGTGTTGTTAAGAAACTAAATTATAGTGTGACAAACGCAACATAGTCGGGAATTCTGTCCGTTGTAGGTCTAACCCATGTGACTGAATGATGGTTCCTACCGAACAGACCGACTGAATGTTGGTTCTGTCACGGTAACGCAGAAGCTCCGTATATAAACGATGCTCGGGTCCGACTGTTTATTCCTCTCCCGATCAGCGGGCAGGTCGCACAGTCAGCTGATTGCGCGACCCGCCCTCGGGCGCCACCTGGGTCAGTGGCAGACCCAAGCTCGATAGCATTTCCTCTCGTTGAAATGGAAAACGTAAAGCCGGAAGCCGGAATAAAGCCGGAATACACACACATACACAACATACAATGCGCATCGCACGACATTTAAACATTGCGATCAACAACACGCTTCACAAACTTCATGTGCGTACGCCGCACCGCACCTGTCCGAGAGTCTACATAATCTAGATGACGTCGTCCAACCACGCGAACAACTGCACGTACTGGCGACCAAAGAGGCCACATCTTAGGGGATACACCGCGTGGGACCCCGAAATGCCGCAGCCTTATCCTGTCTCCAGGTTTGTATGCAGGTGGCGGTGAGACCACTCGGTTCCTCAGATCGTAGGATAGTTTTTGTTTCTCCCTTACACGGCTCGTGTTTTCCTGCGCGGTTTTTAATGTAACTATCATCGATCGCATCCTTTCGTGTAAAATGTTATATGAATACTTTGTACATGCTGTGCGATTAAATTCGAGAGTGGTGTATTCACATTCCTCATAAAGAACAAGAAGTATGGATAATATTCATGAACTGAGGAAGTCTCCTGGTTCAATGAACAAAAATAATGTAACGTAACTGGCACTCCCAATCATCACCATAACCGTCAGATAGCGCCCTAAGCCGGCGCCTTATATCCAAGTGGCGCCGTTCCGCCATTCCAATCCCTTCATGATGGTGTCCGATGGCATGTCGGAGCTAGATGTCCCGGAATGCGCAAAACTCTAACAGACGCCGACTTTTCATACTCGCACCGGTGTCCGTTTCTATGTATTGTGGAGGCCCATGCATTACAAACTGGGCATCTAGAGCATCTATAATGCTGTTCGTATCTTCAGATTCCAGCGGGTAGTGCGTCAAAAAAATTAAACTTATCAACGCATGTTAAAACTAGCGTTTTCCCCGACGTTCTACTCCTAGGCATATGCATCACGTCAATCACTTCCTCTAGCACTTACAATCACTTACCACCACTTCCCCTGGGCCCATGTAATCCGGCTGGCCACAACTGCCAACACGTTTCTTTGCTGCGCAGCGCTGGCACGACCGTACATAATTCTTGCAATCCTGTCTCAGATCGGGATACCATATGCTTCTAGATAGCGGCTGATATAGCTTCTCGTGCCCGCTGTGCCCGTGATTTGAACGGTCATGATTGTCTCTCATGATCTCGAATCGCCTGACCAAAGGCCAAACAAGACGAGGCTCCTTTTCTTCCGTATTTTGACGGAAAAGCAAACTGTCCTGCATAAAGCATTGTGTAATATCCTCCTGTTTTAATGCTGACGAACACAATTTGGGCCACTTCCCATGCTTTACTTTGTGAACCAGAGCCCGACACGTCCGATCATGCTTCTGATACCGCATAATTTCCTCGCTACGCAATGTGAGGAACTGCTCCTGCTCTCACTAGATAGCATGCTTCAAAACCTTCTGTCGCTGTGGGCGCCCCTGCAACAGGCATACCAGCCGAGATAATTTCTGCCGCTGCTGATTTTACTTCTTGAACGGCCGCGGTCTACGCAGACACAGCTGCTGCCGGTCGCCCGGCCATCTGCGGCTCCACCGTCGGTGCGAATGTCGATTCACCTCGCCGCTGTGCCGCTGCGGCCGGCGCCCTTCCCGCTCCCGGCGCCCTTCCCGCTCCCGGCGCCCTCTTCGCTCCCGGCGCCCTCCCCGCTCCCGGCGCCCTTCCCGCTCCCGGCGCCCTCTTCGCTCCCGGCGCCCTCCCCGCTCCCGGCGCCCTCCCCGCTCCCGGCGCCCTTCCCGCTCCCGGCGCCCTCCCCGCTCCCGGCGCCCTCCCCGCTCCCGGCGCCCTCCCCGCTCCCGGCGCCCTCCCCGCTCCCGGCGCCCTCCCCGCTCCCGGCGCCCTCCCCGCTCCCGGCGCCCTCCCCGCTCCCGGCGCCCTCCCCGCTCCCGGCGCCCTTCCCGCTCCCGGTACCATGTGCGCTGCAGCACTGGGATCCTGGGCTTTGCAGCACTGGGATCCTGCTCCGTGTCCTGATCTGCACCTTCAGGGATTCTGGATGGCATATCCACGTGCTGCATGTTTGCAGCCGGGCGGTGTTCCGTCTCAAAGCGAAACTGACTTACATATACTCGCCACCTGACAACTCGTGGATTCATATGAAACTTACTATTAAGAATCTGGAGCGCACTCTTACAATCGCACACCCAAGTGAACTGTAACCCAGCCAAAATTTATGAAATTTATTGGGACCCGTGATGAAGCTGAAAACCTCTAGTTCGTAAATGGTCCATTTCTGTTGGGGCTTATTGTACTTGCTACTATTGAACGCAATTACTTTTTCGACTCCCTCTTGCACCTGGCACAAAACCTGTCCCGATCCCACCGTACTACTATCGGTGTATAGGACAAACCTTCCGTTCCGATTCGGATATGACAACACGCGGTCACTCAAGAGGTGATCCCGGAGTGAGCGGAATGCAAACTCTAGCTCATCATCCCAATAGAATGAGTTGGCTAGTCTCACTAATGGGGCGGATATGTGCGAGAATGACCGCACGAACTTTCGGAACCACGCAAAGAACCCGTATACGCGCTTAGCTTCCCGCACAGTTCTCGGCGCCTTGAGTTCCTGGATACATTTAATCCTTTCGGGGTCTATAGAAACACCTTCCGGTGTAATCTGGTGGCCCAAATATGACAATTTTGTCATACCAATTTTGCACTTGTTTGGAGCTAGTTTAAGACCAGCATTTTTGAGTCTTTCGAACACGGTGTGCAACAGCTTCAGATGGCTCTCGACGCCAGGACTTGCTACAAGCACATCGTCGGCATAAATACTGACGCCGGGTATGTCGCCGAGCGTGCGGTGTATTGCAACATGCAAGAAATACGGAGACTGGGCGCAGCCCATGGGCATTCGTAGCGGATAGTACGTTTTGCCCAGTGCGTAAAAAGCACAAATTTTGCTAGACTCATCTGATAACCGCAAATTCCAAAATGCGTACCTGATATCAAGCGAACTGGCAATAGTCCAGCCCTGCAAAGAGTACAGGAAATCATCAATGCTGGGTAGCACGAACGTTTTTGGGAGGATACTTTTGTTGATCTCGTGCATGTCCTGCACAATCCTGAATTTCGTTCCTGCAGACTTTCCGACCAAAATCACCGGGGAGTTCCAGTCACTGGGTTCACCAACCGCAATAACTACTGGCCTGCAATGCTGTTCCTCGAGCGCCTCTTCTTTAGCCCATGGTATCTGATACGGCTTTGAAAATTTTCGCTTAGTTCCTTCCTTAAGTTCCAGGTTTGCCTCAGGACCCCTGTAGCGCCTGATATCGGCGTAGCCACTAGAGAAAACGTCTGTAAATGACTTGACGATTGATGCTACTTTATCTCGCCTAGCACCTCTTACCTTCTCACCTATTTCAAAGTTTTCCAAAATGTCCTTCGTACTCATTCCAATAAACAGACTGGGGACGAGTGGTCTAGGGGTAAGATGCTAGTCTCACAATCGAAAAATTGTGGGTTCGAGTCTCACCTGTTGCTACTCTTCGCCCGCGACCAATCAGCGTGAGAGATTGGCGACGCTATATGGCTCAACGGTCGACGTGTCGTAAAACTAATAACCAACCAACCAAACAATAAACTGACTGTCCCTGCTGATTACAGCGTTTGTCTCATTGGTCGCGCCGCCGTTGCTTACGATCGGCGCGACACCTGTGCCATATAATGGTTGCAAATACCCTACCAGGTCACGTCTGTGAAGAGTCACGAATCGATCACTGCGATTTCATATGCGTAATGGTATCTCGTGGGGCGAGTAAGAGCGCAATAGAGCGTCTGTTACCTCAACCTGCCCGGAACGAATACCTGTCAGCACATAATCACTATCAGTAGTTAACTCTTTGTCGGTTCTCACACAAAGACAGCAGATAGTTATCGGTGGCACTCGTACAGGCTTTCCAAACCGAGCCTTAATCTGACCTGACACAGAGCAGTCCAGTACTGCGTTGTTTGCTGGCAGAAAATCCCACCCAAGCACACAACAGTGAGCCAGTCCCTGGACAACAGTGAACACAAACTCCAGCTCCTGGTGACAATCGTATTTAACAATTTTAACGGGCAGACTGCAAGTACCAAGGGCCTTCATGGCGTGGCCGGACTCAGAAATGAGCGCAGAAGCACGGCCTATGCTTGCGTCGGAAGCGATTATTTTCAATAATAGACTATCCATCAGGCTCTTTTGACTCCCGGTATCAAGTAAGCAACCACTGACCAAAAAGCCATTGATAGAAGCCCTGGTAGTTGGTAGGGCTACTGCTCCTACCTGATGCGTCTGCCCACGTACTCGTTTGGGCACCGACGTTTTATGTGCTCGTAGTCATTGCATGACCAACATCTCAGCGCTCTGCCAGACCACCTTCTCGGCGCTCTGATGACCAGTCCTTACCAGACCACGATCTGCCCCGCCCAGACGACGACAACCGCGGTGACCATGGTGAAGGACCGACATTCCCGCCACCCGCCAGAATGAATGGCGAGCCGTCGGTAGCGCCACCTGCTGAGTCTGTCAAGGAGTAGTAGTATCGGAAGTAGCCACCAGGGGTCCGGCGGCGCTGACCGTTCGCCTCCCATCTGGGCGACGACTATGTATAGCGCTGGCGGCGTGAGACCGCCCGTCTACGGCGATCAGGTGGTTGAGATGTAGGTGGTCCAGTAGGAGAGTCCATGCGACCGTGTCCAGGACAGCGGTCGCGAGAGCTGTAATGTTCATCGGAATCCTCCGAAGAGCTTGGCTGTCCACGGCTTCGATAGTCTACACTCGAACTCAACTTGTGTGCTTGGCTCCGCCCTGGCCGATCGGATTCGACGACCGATCACCGCATTGGTTTCGTCGCTCTGCAGAGACTCCTCTCGTCAGCTCTGTCACGCACTTGTACGTTATAGCTCGCAGACGTGAGAGAAGACGTTTTTCGTCCGCCGACACGCCAGCCAAGAAATGCCGGTACAAAGCCGTTTGGTACGAAGGCGTACATACCTTCTTAATGCGGCCGTCTTCAGCGAAAAACTCTGGACACGCCTGCCGCACCAGCTGTTCAATCTTCAATGCATATTCCTGCACCGTCATGGCGCCCTTCGTGTACGTAGCCAGAGCTTGTACACAGTGACGTCGCCATGAAATTATTTCAGGGGGGCAAGTTTAAAAGGAGGCCTCCTGCTCCCCGAAAGGGGGCCTCCATTGTGTTAGAGCCTCCTATTGCTTTTTAGGCTCTTAGTATGGTTCGGGAATGGGAAACATGATTTCACATTGATGTTTTGTTTGTTCTTGGCATGGTGCATTATTTACGCAAAACGCAATAGCAATTATCATTTTTCGCTGAGAACTGAGCCATACCAGGGTATAAGTAAATAATATGTGGATAAATACCTAAGTGCCAAAACACACCTATGTCTTAATGCTTTCTTGGCCATGTTTTTTAGGGACTTTGATCCGATTTTTTAGGCCGCAGAGTGACATTCCGGTTGAGAATTTATTTTGGGGGGCAGCTGCAATTTTTGGGGCGCCGGCGCGATCTTTTGGACCCCCAGTGTGATTTTGAAGGGCTGCGGCGCGACTTTTTTAGTCCAATGTAATCTTTTGTATCCCGACGTCATTTGCTTGGATCCCTAGCGCGACTTTTAGCGACCTCGACACTTTTTGTGGATCCAATGCGTTTTGGAGGCTTTTGGCGCCATTGTTGGGGTCCCAGAGTGATTATCCATGTCCGGATTGCTTTTCGTTGCCCCGGCTTCATTTGTGTCCCAATGAGACTGTTGGGGAACGGTACGACCTGTCGCGTCCAAGCGTGATTTTTATGGTCCGGGCGTGACTTTTTGGTACAACCAGGCTCAGCGTGATTTTTAGGCGCCCCGGCCGGATCCTTTTGAGCCCATATCGTGATTTTAAGTACCCCGGCACGACTCCTACCATTTCTTAGGGGCTTCTTCTTGGAAATTATAGGCCTCCTCTCGCGTCTTAGGGGGTCTCGTCTCATTTCCTGGAGCCTCTTTACCGGTTTTGGATGTCTCCTCGTGTGTCCTACCCTCCTCCATATCAATGGCCCTCCTCTCCCGTCCTGGAGGGCCTCCTCCTACATCCTAGGGCTCCTTTAGCATGGCATGGGGCTTCCTCACATGTTCCAGGGACATTCTCTGTCAAATTAGGGGCCTCCTGCCACGCCTCGTGGGCCTCCTCCTTTGTCCTGGCAAAGCCTTACCCGTCTTGAGTGGATCTTCAATTTTGGAAACCTCACCTCCTTCCATACCTGCTACCAACTCCCATCTTAAGGGCCTTCTCTCATTTCCTGGAAACTCCTTCTGGTCTTCGGAGTCTCATTCGGCCATGGAGACCTCCTACTCCGTCTTGAGGGACTCCTTTCGAGTCCGGCAGGGGCCTCCTTTTCTCTTCTAGATACCTTTTTTCAAATTAGGGGCCCCCTCTCACATCTTGGGGGCCTCCTGCTCTGCATTTTGATTCGATCTTTGCCCATTTTATGGGTGACCTCATATCCCCTGGTAGACTCCTCTTCTCTCCCAGGTGCCTCCTCTTCCAAATTACAAGCAACCTTTCCTATTTCAGTTGCCTTGTCATTTCCTGGGGACTTTCTTACCCGTCTTGGAGCCTTCTTTCTCGTCTGGGATCCATCCCTCTTGTCTCATGGTCTTTCTCTCCTATTTTAGGGTCTCCTCGTTCATCATGGGGCCTTATTTCCAATCTTGTGTCGTCCTCTTCCGAATTAGGTGCCTCCTGCCACGTGTCTGGATCATCCTTTTCTATCTTGATGGAACCTTACCCGTTTTGGGGCCTGCTTTTGTGTCTCAGAAACCTCATCTCTTATCCACTGGCTTTCTCTTCCGTCTTAGGGCCTCCTCTCATTTTCTGTGGCCTCTCTTCCCGTATTGGGGCCGCCTTTGCAATCCTGGGGGCCTCCTTTGCAATCTTGGGGGCCTCCTGCACTCTTTGGGGCTTCATTTGCAATCCTTTGGTCCTCCGTGCCAATTTTGACACTCTCTTGATTTCTGGGGCCTCCTATCCTCTCCTAGGTGACTCCTTTTTCAAATTTGGGGCCTCCTCTCACGTCTTGGAGGCCTCCTCACCTGTGTTTGGAGCCTCATTATCCTCTTAGCAGGGTGCTTTTGCGTCATAGTCCCAAATCTTCTTTCCCAGGGTCCTCTTCCAAAATATGGGCCTCATCTGGCTGGTCTCAGTGGCCTTCTCTCATTCCTGAGGAGACCTTCTTACCTATCGTGGGGCTCCCTCTTGCGTCCGGAGAAATATCTCCAATCATTCCATATTTTCTAGGGCCTCCTCTTCCATCTTGGGGACCTCGTTTTCCAAATTAAGAATATCCTGCATGATCTTCTGTCTCGTCGGCCTCCTTGTTCACCTTTTTTTTATTGTGCATTTCCGGATAGGGGCCTCCTCAAATTTCAGGGGGGCTCCCCAGTCTCATGGCAGGGGGGCGACTGTCCCCTCTGCCCCCCCTCAATCCTCATTCTCAATTACTGATACAGCCGTGTTTCATACAGCACGTAACGGTCGAGGCATTCAGGCTTGGCCCGCCAGTTCTCTCGTCCATATTTCAGCATGGTGCATCAGGGTTTGCTGATGCATTGTCTTTGATGTGCGCTTATAATGGGGCTGGGCCAGGTCTTTCATCAGCGGACGGAGTTGTTGTAGTGGCGGTGGAACACACGAAGGCAACGGAGCAACCTTCGTGTCGTACGTCGACAGGAGTGTGTCATGATCACATGGGCATGATCACGGAATATCTCATGACCATGGGAGTGCCTAGCGATCACGGGAGTGTCCTGTCACCTCAGAAGTGTCTGACCATCACGGGAGTGTCTGACCATCACGGGAGTGTCTGACGATCACTGGAGTGTCTGATCACCACGGGAGTGTTCGACCATCACGGGAGTGTCAGACGACCACGGGAGTGTCTGCCCATCACGGGAGTGTCTGGCGAGCGCGCGAGTGTCTGACCATCACAGGAGTGTCTGATCATCACAAGCGTGTCTGATTATCACGGGAGTGTCTGCCACTACGGGAGTGTCTGACTAATACGGGAGTGTCTACACCCGTGAGAGCGTCTCACGTCGACGCCCGAACGTCGGGAGTATGTCACACCTGCGGGAGTTCCGCGGTCGGTGCCGTCGCTGCGCCGTTATCGTCGACGCGGCGTCTGACAGCCGTCGATAGCGCGTCGGAATCGTCGTCGGCCGCGGTACACCGGCTTCGGTGGACGCGACTCATCCGTTATTCAGCGAGCGCCGCCGTCTGTACGCCGACTTTGAATCAAGTCCAGCATGGCACGTGGCGTTATTGTGCCGACAACTGCGCCGAGCCCAACCTGCGGACGTCCGGCATAGGGAACCGTTCATGGCGCTCTGTGTGGGATAATGCAATGCTAACGCGCTGCTTTTGTGCTGATGGCGATGAAACAATGAACTGGCAACGAGGCTATGTATGCTGGTGCATCGCATTTTATTTCGCATCGGAGTCGATGATCGCATCGGAATATTCACCCGGAGGTAATTGCCGGTGCGTTGCGCTTTTTTTTTGCTATTGCGGAAGAGACCAACCGCTTACAACAATTACGACGACCCTCGGACATTCACATTATGTGAAGCTTAACTAGCCCGCTGCCACCGACAGCGTGCTCGTGTTCTGTTCATTTGCAAAATGTAGTAGACATTTATCCAATTTGGCAACATTTTATGTGGAACAAAATGAACGAATTGGTTGCATAGGCTATTGGTGCCGCAAGCAAGGCGTTATCAGACAAACTACGGACATGTATTGTGCAAGACAAAAATGGTGAGAAGAACTTTCCGACCACCAGTATTCCACACAAGTTCCTTAACTTCCAAATAGAGGAGACTGCGAAGTAGCCTTTAATCTTGTGTGCTGTTGTATTGTATGCTATTGTGTGCTGTGGTATTGTATGCATGCATCATTATTTCACTGAGCCGTTTCCTCGGCGTGCTGTGTTTTACACTCCTGATAATTGGGCTCCAATGTAGTTAGTTCATCGACGAGTTCTACCCTCTCATCACCAATCACCGATTCACCGATTGGACTCGGTTGAAACCTGAATGATAAACAATGCTTGTCATGGACACACGTTTTTGACAGTCCCATTGGGTGTGAGTTGTTGTTACAATATCACAGCCATGCTCTGAAAATACTGTAAATCCTACTAGATACATCCGTACAAATAATCGTAAATTTGTATCATCCTTACCTATGGACATTTCCTTGTCTCCTTTCAACAGCAACGCATGTATTTACTAAGCTAGTCCGCAATAACCTATGTCATGTTTCATTGTGATATGCGCCTTTCATGGTAATGCCAGTATTTCAATGTCATACAATCGGTGTATTCTCATTGCCACATTTATTTCATTTTAGTGGTAATGCGTCGCGTTCTTTAAGTATGCTTCATGCTGCATGCACAATTGACCTGATGAAAAGCAATTTGATCGGACAACTGAAATGCACGATTGATGGATTGATTGATTGATTTTGTACGTGTTTGGATTCCCATTCATTAACTTAGGCATTATTCTCACGTCTTGGGGGCCTTCTCACTTGTGTTTGGAGTCTCATTATCCTGTTAACATGGTGCTTTGCGCGTTATAGTCCAAAATCTTATCTCCTCTTCCAAAACATGGGCATCTTCTGGCTGGTCTCAGTGGCCTTCTCTCATTCCTGCGGAGATCCCCTTACCCATCTTGGGGCTCCCTCTTGTGTCCGGAGTAATATCTCCTATGATTCCTTATTTTCTATTGTAGGGGCCTCCTCTTCCATCTTTGGAGGCCTCGTTTTCCAAATTATGAATATCCTGCCACCGATCGGAAGCCTTCTTGTCTAACCTGGGTGGCCTCTTGCCCGTTTGGATGGCATCCTTTTTGTCCTGGGGGCCTCCTTCCAATCTCTGTCCTCCGTCTCTTATTGAGACCTGATTAGATTTCCCGGGAGCCTCGTTGCCAGTCTTGGGTCCTCCTTGGCAGCCTGATCTTCTGTCTCGTCGGCCTCCTTGTTCACCTTTTTTCCTGTGCATTTCCGGATAGGGGTCTCCTCAAATTTCAGGGGGCGGTGCCCCCAGTCTCACGGCAGGGTGTGGGGGGACTGCCCTCGCTGCCCCCCCGGTGGCGACGCCCCTGATAGTAGCAGGAGATCGGAAACAATTCATCTGCGTCACTTTGGGCTCAAAGGTGCCCAAAACAACACCTGTACAGAGCTATTCGGAAGCTTGATTTCCTCCCACCTGTAAGACGCCGACGGACCACCCATATTGATTTCTAGCTTGTATGTGTTGGTGGCATATTTTGGTGGGGAATGGTGCATGGCAGGGATGAATTTCGGCGTAATCAGTAGCGGTGCCCCAATGAACAACACGAACTGGCAAGGTGGGTGTAAAAAAATGTTCCCACTCTAAAGCTCTTTCCGCAATAACTATCACCGAATCGGGCCTGTGATCTGCTCCTTCGGTTAGGTAGAAATCAATACCAGGGGTTGAATTTGCATAATATGATTGGGGAGGGGCTGAAGGAGCTTAGACTCCATTTAATCTGTGGTGTTCGAATAGGCCAATGTGTTAAGGATGGAAATTGTCTTGGAGGGGGGGTAGGCGCTACGCTAGCCCCACCAAAAATATATGTATAGGGGGTTTCACCCTGGATCAATTCCAAGGCACCATGGGCTCCGCAATGAACATATATGTAGGGGATATTCGCGGTGTAGGAGCATTCTTTCCATGTAACATCCATGGGTGTAATGTTGCCGAAGTATTGAGGGATCTGTCGGCCTCAACTCCAATGGTGGCGAAAATCATGCCAGGCACGTCGCTTAACGTTTCAAATGTGAACACCTGCCGGTAACTTCAGCGTTGGTGGCCAATCAAAGTTCAAATGCTGGTTGGCGTCCGGCCGGATCGTCTGTTGCGGGCGGCCGGCGTGCCAAATGGCGGATAAGCATCAGAATATAGTCGCACAAGATGAATCGCACAGCAACAATATTGGCAATACATCAGTGCAGGCGACAATTAAATGGACAGATGAAGGCAACCTAACATTAATAAATGAACATCGCATGACATTTTATGGAGATAAAGTCGCGTAAATTGTAACTATATTCCTCACGGTTGCACTAATGAGCATCCGGGCGCGCTGGTCGCAATCGCATATTTAAAAGTGCTTGATGAAGTCAGTAGTTGTAGGCAAGTTGTTTCGCTTGGCAATGATCGTCTAGATTTTGTATCGCTTTTAGGATAACTGGTTCTCAATTCCAACAGATTCTCCAATCCAACAAGTTCTGAAATTCAACAGACATTAATGTCCTTGTATTGACCGAGCTGATTAGTAGCAATGCGGCGACAACTTGTGCAACAGTTTCAACAGTTCCAAAAAAGCAAACACAAGCGCGTTCCTTTCCAAGTCCGTGCCTCCAAATCACCAGGCATCCGTGACGAAAAGCGTCTCACCGAGTCGGCCGGTCAACAGCGTCTCGCCTCCGCCGCTGCCTTGGCACGACTCCTGGCTGCATAATACCTCGCCGACGGATCAGTCGCGTCTGGACCGAGTCACGCACGCGAAAGCGGACCAGTCACTCATGAGGAGGGGGACCACCCGGCCCTGCATGTGCAATGGTGACACCTCATATGACGGTGGAATGCCACCATGTGCATGGGCACAATAGGAGACGGTAGATCGAGCCCTGCTGCGCCGGAACTGACCAAGCAAAACATTGGGCGACAGCCGCAGCTCGAGGCGTCAACTGCCGATGTCAACGTGAGCCGGCGCCGGTCGAGGGGCGACGGTTTCCGCTCAGGACCAGAAGTCCATGATAATACGGCTAACACATTTCAAAAGAGGAGTCCGAAGTTGACTTCTTTACAATACATCGCGAGGTTCTGAATTTGGAATTTACTTTCCAGAGAAATTCTGAACCCCACTGGATTATTAATGGCCAGCTTTTATCCATCCCTAGAAACACATATACTCGCGTTGTATATATATATATATATATATATAAATATATATATATATGCATACACGGGACGTCCGAGAGTGGGTTGACGAGCCCACGTGATCAGACACTCTATCCGTCGGTGTTTCGCAAGCACCGGCTTGAGCTTGCCGCCATCAGCTGTCTGTGGCAGGTTTGTAGTGCATGATGCGGTGAGCTGGAGCGACTCATCCAGCTCGATGATCAGGTCAGGCACGCACTGACCTGCTGATTTGATGATGTCAGCTCTTCTTCACCAGGCGGAAGGAGTCGATAAATTTCGGGTACGGTCAGGGTTCAGCGAAGGAATGTGATCGAATGTTTGGAGCATTGAGAACTATTTCTACCACCAGATACATTTTATGCGCATTCTACTATAGCATCCATTCTAACATCTTCTGCTGTGTCGCACAGGACACGGAGTTTGTTTGTTCCGTCACGTTCTGTCAATTGCCACACCGGCTTGGACAGTACTGAGTAGCACACGGCTTAAACAGTAAGTGCCCGCACGAGCGTGCATACAACCTCAACTCATTGGCACACTGGCCCAAACAGCTAAGTGGCGCACAGGGCACCGAGGCTCACTGGGCCGACCTTCATCATGCATTATGCCCAGGTGGTGCCCACCGATACCAGTACGCACACCCACACGCGCCAGCATGCACATCTCATCGTTGTCCCAATATTTTCATATTTGGGTGCAAAATGTCAACCAATGAAAGTAATTATGCCCTTGCCCTTGACCATGGCAATAATTTTATATTTATAACTGAAGTTACATCAGAGATTAGATAAGACCTTAGGGAGACGAAAATTATGTCTGAATCTTTAAATCACAATTTAAGGCGAATTTTCAAATAGCAAATATATTTCTCAATGGACTGTCCCTTTTCCATTTTGGTCCGCGATCGAATTATTTTTCAACGTTGATGCCATCAGTCGTACAGTGCATTAGAAGTTGCTAGAAAACCATAGTTTAATGTAAGCTTCTATACCAAAATTTTCCTTACTCTAATTTTGCACTATTTTGTTTCTGTTCTGTTAATAATTTTCCACGGAGCCCATGTCTCGCAATATACTTTTTTACTGCCCAATAAACTAATTGTCATTCACGTTACGCAATTTAACTTTTAGCTGTTCATGTTTTCTAACTTAAGCACTTGTGGGTAAGAGTATTTCATCACTGAACATCTGCTCATAATTTTCGTCTTCATCCATCCTACGTGACGGGAAAAGAAAGCAATTGCATACATATGCCTGAAGTAAGTTGTAAAGTGGAATTCTAGCTTCCAAAGTTGCTTACGAATGTTTAAACTGAACTGAATATGAAATGATTTATTACACAACATCTTACTTGTAATTAATAGTCGTCTGATGACTTTTTATTATTCACTTCAACTTCTCAGTTTTGGACACACGTTAATCAGAAAATACATCATGCGAGCCTGATGGTGGTAGAAGTCAGAAATAGGACCGATGAGGATAAAGGGAGCCTGTCTGTCACTGCTCGGCATCACCTATTGCACTACACCGCGAAGGGAGGGCTCCAGTCGGCGACTCCGACCATCCCCCGGCCCGACATGTGCAACGGTGGGACCTCAAATGACGGTGGAATGTCACCACGCACATGGGCACAATAGGAGACGGTCGGCCGGCCGCTGCCGCGCCGAAACTGACCAAGCAAAACATTGGGCGACAGCCGCAACTCGAGGCGTCAACTGCCGGTGTCAACGTGAGCCGGCGCCGGCCGACGGGCGACGGTTCCTACTCGGGGAAGGGAGTCCATGATTATGCTGCTAGACGCATTTCGAAAGAGGGATCCGAAGATGATTTCGTGACAGGATTCGACTAGCTTTAATTTTTAACTGGAGATCCCCCTATCTCCACATTGCTACTGCGGTTAATGCGTATCGAATGAAATGCAATAAATGCAATGTGTATCGCACAGAGAACGTGCGATTGAGAACGTGTCAGTCGAGAACCAAAATGTACAGGGCGGGCTGTGAGGATCAATGGAAATCAGAAAATTAGGTTGGTGCTATTCAAATAAATGATCCAGGTACCTGGTATGTGAGGTAAGTGATCAATTTTGTCGAGCGCTTTGCAATGTTGAATCCTCGAGCGAAGGAAAGCCAAGGAAGGTGGAGTCTGATGCGGGCCAGACTTCTGTGGATTACAGTGTGTACAAGTAGACAGCTTTATGCACCTCTGTCTCAAGTGTCCCCTCCAGCTTGTATGGGCCATTACCAGTTCTCGACAGCATTTATGGCTATCACGGGCATTCTAGACCTGAAACGGGCCCTCAGTGTTTCTCACAACCATCCATAGCCTTTTGGGACTTTAACTTTCAGGAGATCCTGTTCCGCTTATAAGGGCCACTTCCAAGTGTATTCTTGGGCGTTCAATTCCAGCCCTCTCTAGCGCTCAGTGACCCATTTCAATACCAGGGTACCTCTCCAGGGTAAGGGATATTTCCCAGTCCTCGATAGCCTTTTCTAGCTTCAAGGGCTTTCTAGCTCTGAGGCGGGCCCACAGTATTCCTCACGACCATCGCAAGACGTAGTAGCTCTCTTTTAGTTCTCAGTGGTTTCTGTCAACCACCACGGTCGCTTTCAAGCTGCTTGGAGCCCTTCCCAGTTATCGACAGCTTTTTTTAAAGGATATTCTAGCTCTGAGGTGGGCCCTCGATATTCCTCACAACAATCGCCAGCCCACGGATCATCTTTTTAGCACTTCATCCTTTCATTCCTAAAGGGCCTCTCTTGTTTCAAAGGGCGCATCACAGTTCTCAGTAGCCCTGTCTAGGTCTCATTTCAGGAACATTCCAATTCTGAGATGGGTCCTCAATATCCCTCTTCAACTTTTACGGATCCTGTTCATTCTTCAGAAACTCTTTCAAACCCCAAGAGCATTTCAGCACTTTCTGACCCTCAAGCGCCATGTTTATTCCTCAGGGAACTCAAGTCCCTCTTTATGTATCAGCTGTTAGGCGCCCTTTCCAGCCCAGACCGTCCTTTCCAGCTGGCATCCCAGCTCTCAAGCCAAACATCGGTTGTCTTCACGGCCCTTGCCAGCCATCAGGGTGGACGTCTTCGGGTGTCAAGGACCCTTTTCACACAATCTGCTTGATGCATTTTTATTTTTTTCATGGTTATATATCTGTGCCTACGCCTTGAGCGCCCCCCCCCCCCCTCGGATCCGTCAGTGGGTGGCTGTTTCCTCGACCCTTCATGGATACGACACTGCCCTTTAGCCACTCGGGACCCCCTTCATGAGCTTAGAGACCCATTACGTCGCACCGGGAGCCATCCTCTTCGGTCCTGGCCGTCTCCATGGCTCGTGGGCCTCTTCATCGGCTTGAGACCGGCTGTCAGCTTTGGGTCCCTCTCCAGCAGCGTACGTCAAAGTCGACCCAGGGACCCTGCACGGCCGGTCCAGGGCCCTCTCCGTTGGCTCAGGGGCCCTCTTTCACGCCCAGAGACTGTTTTGTCCGTCTGGAGGACCATCTTTCAACAGCTGAGGCCTTCTCATCAGGCCGAGGTCCTCTGGTGCGGCTTGGGCTCCCTCCGTCGGCCAAGGAGCCTTTCATACCAGCTCTGGGCCCTCTCCGACTGTCCTGGATTCTGCCGCGGCTAGGGATCCTCTTCGTCAGCTCATGGGTCCTCTTTAGCATTCTACGTCATTTGCTGTCAGGCCGGAGGACTGTTTCTTGACGTTTTGACTTTCTCCATCAGGCTAGAGACCCTTCTTTTGGCCAGGGCCGCGCGATCAGCCCAGGGGCCCTTCACATTGGCTCTGGGCCCTCCCATCGGACCATGGGAGGGGCCCCAACAATCAGGGACCCATCCGTCGGCCTAGAAACCCTTCATGTTGACCCAGACTTGGCCCTCAGCATCTGCCTGTGGGCATTCTCCATTAGTTTGGGACCCTCTCGATGGGCCCGAGACCCTCTCAATCAGACCGGGTCCCTTTCGTCGGTACACGGACCCTTCATGTTGGCCCAGGGGGTCCTTGCGGGTCCGTCAAGGCGATCGCCTGGAGGGCCCCTCTCAGTCCCGCCAAAGGGCGGCTCCCCCTTCGGTACCTTTGACTACGCTCCCCCCAACCGTAACGGCACCCATGCAGAAGGAAGCAGGGGTGTCACTTGCCCCCCCCCCCCCTGCCTAACACATTTCACAAAGTGACAGTCATGATTGTCAGTTATACGGAATCATCAGCAGTGGCGGTTTTAGTGGCTGGCAAGGTAAATATTGGACACACATTTTTAGTAATGAAGCTGCCTCCAAACATACCCCAAAGGTACAAATGCCTGGAACAAATTCAACTTGACACTTCTTTCAGTCGGACATGCTATGAAACACCGCATACTAAAGTGCAAGCAGGGGTGAAGCTTTATAGGTGGGGGTTTCTACAAATAATTGTGAGGGCACAATACATGGAGGCAATGGGCGGGCCCAAAATGGCTTGGGGACATACCACATAGAGTCCCATGTTAACAGTTGAAATAACAGTTGATTTACGGTTGAACGGTTAACGGTTAACGATTAACGGTTTAAATAATAACTGACATGTCAGCTACTCCGTCAAAAAAGATGCCTGGAGCCCAAAGCACCTTTAGTGTATTATTTTGCTCATTAACTGAAAAATAAGCAATCGGAAATGATTTCCGACGGCAATGCGTGACTATGTGGTCTTTATCATGTTCACTGGCGTGATATTCAGACATTTCCCCACCCCAAGTCCAATGAACACCTGAAAATACGAAGTTAACTTAATATTATTCATTAATAATTATAAGTACTAATAATTCGCCCCAGTCGTATGGTTCTATAGTTGCGCCTCTGCCAATGTTGTATTACTTACCCACTACCCAATTTAGATGCGAGATTAATGTCAGAATGTAGCAGGTAGGACAGCACGAACTAGTATATTCTGACATGCAGCGAGCTGACGAAATACTTTTCTATGGTCCATTGTGCAGGGGCGGAATCAGAAATTTTGATCGGGGACGCTAGTTCTAGAGGAGCGCCATCCTTTGCGGATGGGTGCCATCGGCTGAACAACTCGTTGAAGGGAATTGGGTGTGTAATCAAACGTCCTAGACGGGCGCCTTCTTCCAGTCGAAGGGGCACCACATGCCTATAGTGGGGGGGGGGGGGGGACATGCTCCCAGTTACCCTCTGGATAAGCCACTGGCATTATATGCGCCACGTTGCCGCGTCACCTGGCACAGCGTCATCTTCTACAAATTAGACCAGCTTGTTAACAACGATTGGCAATACCTCCAGTTTAAAGATATTAAACATTTGTCTCATGCATATTACGGGTAGCTGTAAGGCAAATGTTTCCTACACTATGCACTAAAGAAAAGAGGCAGCTGACTGTAATGCCTAAGGCTAACATCAAAAACAATGTGTTGACAAAATGTATCGCATAGGTTTCACAAGCACTAATTGCGTTGTGAAGTTCACCAGTTTCGGTTGCTTCACTCAATCATCTGAAAAACTAGTTTGCGATCTGGAGTTGTGTTCAAGTTCCCGACCCAGCTGGGAAGAGATTGGATGAGATTCAGTTGGCCAGAGGGACAAACAGATGAGTTTCGATGAGCTCGGGCGAAGTTAGCTGGAAGAAATGACACCGCACTTACTTCAGCATCTTCCGACAGAAATGAAAATGGCGGATATAGAAGTCATCTCGAGGAGCTAATGAACAAGCATAACATAATTTAAACCATACAAGTTCGTTGACAACGCTATTATATCGCTGAGCTGTTCAGTACTTAAATGCATGTCATGCTCAATACAGGTATGTACAAAATATACCCTGATAGGCTATAATACGATTATCTACAATCATCAAGCCGAGTTTATTGTCGAAAATTAGGCCATGAAGTGCCAAGACCAACCTGAAGACCGGAAAACCTGCGGACCCAACCTGAAGCGTCTACAGCGTGCAATGTGTCATTCCATTACCTTGACTTCGATGCCCAGTGTTGTCATTATGTTGTTTACATTGACTTCCTTGACTGAGTGTTGCTTTGTGAAGTTGGTTGGGGGAAGGGCAAATGACCTCTTTGATGGCCAAAACTGCCCTGAAAACTATTTGTATCTGTAAATACAAATAAACTATAGTTACAAAGACTATAAACTATCAACTATAGCTTACACCTATAGGCCCAATGGTCAAGATTCAGCCGGATATGAATGCAAACGCACATTGTATTATTTTGCAGCAAGCTTTCCTTGGCAGGAAAACCAACCGCTTTGCTAGAATTTGTGAAGTGGTTGAAGTAATACCTAACAAATTACACAGTAGTGTACTGAGCATTGTTTATTTTATTTTTACAGTCAATTTTAACCAGATTCTCATGATAACTGACAGATAAAAATAGGCAAAATGAAGACGTATTTTATATCATTTTACCTCATATCATATCTCATCCACAGCACGGAACCATAACAATCGGCTACGGCGGACTCGACCGAGTGAATAGCCATGTGTTGTGCTCATGTGAGCGGTAACCATGTGTTGTGCGGATGTGGGTAGTAGCCTGTGTTGTGCTGATGTGGGCAGTATCCATGCGCTGTGGTGCTGGTGTGAGTACTAGCCATGTGCTGTGCTGATGTGAGCAGCAGCCATGTGTTGTGGTGCTGATGTGAGCACTAGCCATGTGTTGTGCTGATGTGAGAAGTAGCCATGTGTTGTGATGCTGATGTGGTCAGTAGCCATGTGTTGTGCTGATGTGGTCAGTAGCCATGTGTTGTGGTGCTGGTGTGAGCAGTAGCCATGTGTTGTGCTGATGTGAGAAGTAGCCATGTGTTGTGGTGCTGATGTGGTCAGTAGCCATGTGTTGTGTTGATGTGGGCAGTAGCCATGTGTTGTGCTGATGTGGTCAGTAGCCATGTGTTGTGCTAATGTGGGCAGTAGCCATGTGTTGTGCTGATGTGGTCAGTAGCCATGTGTTGTACTGATGTTGTCAATAGTCATGTGTTGTGCTGATGTGGTCAGTAGCCATTTGTTGTGCTAATGTGGTCAGTAGCCATGTGTTGTGCTGATGTGGGCAGTAGCCATGTGTTGTGCTGATGTGGTCAGTAGCCATGTGTTGTGCTGATGTGGTCAGTAGCCATGTGTTGTGCTGATGTGGTCAGTAGCCATGTGTTGTGCTGATGTGGTCAGTAGCCATGTGTTGTGCTGATGTGGTCAGTAGCCATGTGTTGTGCTGATGTGGTCAGTAGCCATGTGTTGTGCATGTGAGTGCCTGATGTGGTCAGTAGCCATGTGTTGTGCTGATGTGGTCAGTAGCCATGTGTTGTGCTGATGTGGTCAGTAGCCATGTGTTGTGCTGATGTGGTCAGTAGCCATGTGTTGTGCTGATGTGGTCAGTAGCCATGTGTTGTGCTGATGTGGTCAGTAGCCATGTGTTGTGCTGATGTGGTCAGTAGCCATGTGTTGTGCTGATGTGGTCAGTAGCCATGTGTTGTGCTGATGTGGTCAGTAGCCATGTGTTGTGCTGATGTGGTCAGTAGCCATGTGTTGTGCTGATGTGGTCAGTAGCCATGTGTTGTGCTGATGTGGTCAGTAGCCATGTGTTGTGCTGATGTGGTCAGTAGCGCATGTGTTGTGCTGATGTGGTCAGTAGCCATGTGTTGTGCTGATGTGGTCAGTAGCCATGTGTTGTGCTGATGTGGTCAGTAGCCATGTGTTGTGCTGATGTGGTCAGTAGCCATGTGTTGTGCTGATGTGGTCAGTAGCCATGTGTTGTGCTGATGTGGTCAGTAGCCATGTGTTGTGCTGATGTGGTCAGTAGCCATGTGTTGTGCTGATGTGGTCAGTAGCCATGTGTTGTGCTGATGTGGTCAGTAGCCATGTGTTGTGCTGATGTGGTCAGTAGCCATGTGTTGTGCTGATGTGGTCAGTAGCCATGTGTTGTGCTGATGTGGTCAGTAGCCATGTGTTGTGCTGATGTGGTCAGTAGCCATGTGTTGTGCTGATGTGGTCAGTAGCCATGTGTTGTGCTGATGTGGTCAGTAGCCATGTGTTGTGCTGATGTGGTCAGTAGCCATGTGTTGTGCTGATGTGGTCAGTAGCCATGTGTTGTGCTGATGTGGTCAGTAGCCATGTGTTGTGCTGATGTGGTCAGTAGCCATGTGTTGTGCTGATGTGGTCAGTAGCCATGTGTTGTGCTGATGTGGCTGATGTGTCAGTAGCCATGTGTTGTGCTGATGTGGTCAGTAGCCATGTGTTGTGCTGATGTGGTCAGTAGCCATGTGTTGTGTGATGCTGCCATGTGTGTGCTGATGTGGTCAGGCCATGTGTTGTGCTGATGTGGTCAGTAGCCATGTGTTGTGCTGATGTGGTCAGTAGCCATGTGTTGTGCTGATGTGGTCAGTAGCCATGTGTTGTGCTGATGTGGTCAGTAGCCATGTGTTGTGCTGATGTGGTCAGTAGCCATGTGTTGTGCTGATGTGGTCAGTAGCCATGTGTTGTGCTGATGTGTTGGCTATGTGGTCAGTAGCCATGTGTTGTGCTGATGTGGTCAGTAGCCATGTGTTGTGCTGATGTGGTCAGTAGCCATGTGTTGTGCTGATGTGGTCAGTAGCCATGTGTTGTGCTGATGTGGTCAGTAGCCATGTGTTGTGCTGATGTGGTCAGTAGCCATGTGTTGTGCTGATGTGGTCAGTAGCCATGTGTTGTGCTGATGTGGTCAGTAGCCATGTGTTGTGCTGATGTGGTCAGTAGCCATGTGTTGTGCTGATGTGGTCAGTAGCCATGTGTTGTGCTGATGTGGTCAGTAGCCATGTGTTGTGCTGATGTGGTCAGTAGCCATGTGTTGTGCTGATGTGGGCAGTAGCCATGTGTTGTGCTGATGTGGTCAGTAGCCATGTGTTGTGCTGATGTGGTCAGTAGCCATGTGTTGTGCTGATGTGGTCAGTAGCCATGTGTTGTGCTGATGTGGTCAGTAGCCATGTGTTGTGCTGATGTGGTCAGTAGCCATGTGTTGTGCTGATGTGGTCAGTAGCCATGTGTTGTGCTGATGTGGTCAGTAGCCATGTGTTGTGCTGATGTGGTCAGTAGCCATGTGTTGTGCTGATGTGGTCAGTAGCCATGTGTTGTGCTGATGTGGTCAGTAGCCATGTGTTGTGCTGATGTGGTCAGTAGCCATGTGTTGTGCTGATGTGGTCAGTAGCCATGTGTTGTGCTGATGTGGTCAGTAGCCATGTGTTGTGCTGATGTGGTTAGTAGCCATGTGTTGTGCTGATGTGGTCAGTAGCCATGTGTTGTGCTGATGTGGTCAGTAGCCATGTGTTGTGCTGGTGTGAGCAGTAGCCTGTGCTTCTGGTCTCCGTGCATCGGTGATTGGTGCTGCATGGGACCGGAGGCGTCAGGGTCCATGGGGATGTATGGTTGGTCATGGTGGGTCTACGACTTCCAATCTCGAGTGATTAGACTATTTTTACCTTGGCGACATGGTTACATGTGCTTAAAATTAATGTCTTAAAAGAAGTTGAACTGGTGACAGTGGTAGCAGAAGTTGAACTCAATATGCCAGTGGTGTGTGTGGTCCTCCGGTGGTGTGTTTGTGCGGTCCCCCAGTGGTGTGTGTGGTCTCCCAGTGGTGTGTGTGGTCCTCCGGTGGTGTGTGTGTGTGCGGTCCCCCAGTGGTGTGTGTGGTCTCCCAGTGGTGTGTGTGGTCCTCCGGTGGTGTGTTTGTGCGGTCCCCCAGTGGTGTGTGTGGCCACCCAGTGGTGTGTGTGGTCTCCCAGTGGTGTGTGTGGCCTCCCAGTGGTGTGTGTGTGTGTGTGGCCCGCAGTGGTGTGTGTGTGTGTGTGGTCCGCAGTGGTGTGTGTGGTTCGACAGTGGTGTGAGTGGCCCGCAGTGGTGTGTGTGTGTGTGTGTGGCCCGCAGTGGTGTGTGTGTGTGTGTGGTCCGCAGTGGTGTGTGTGGTTCGCAGTGGTGTGTGTGGTTCGCAGTGGTGTGAGTGGCCCGCAGTGGCCTCCCAGTGGTGTGTGTGTGTGTGTGGTCCGCAGTGGTGTGTGTGGTTCGCAGTGGTGTGTGTGGTTCGCAGTGGTGTGAGTGGCCCGCAGTGGCCTCCCAGTGGTGTGTGTGTGTGTGTGTGTGTGTGTGTGTGTGTGTGTGTCTGGTCCTCCAATTGTGTCTGCGGTTCGACAGTGGTGTGAGTGGCCCGCAGTGGTGTGTGTGTGTGTGTGGCCCGCAGTGGTGTGTGTGTGTGTGTGGTCCGCAGTGGTGTGTGTGGTTCGCAGTGGTGTGTGTGGTTCGCAGTGGTGTGAGTGGCCCGCAGTGGTGTGTGTGTGTGTGGCCCGCAGTGGTGTGTGTGGTCCGCAGTGGTGTGTGTGTGGTTCGCAGTGGTGTGTGTGGTCCGCAGTAGTGTGTGTGGCCCGCAGTGGTGTGTGTGTGTGTGTTTGGCCCGCAGTGGTGTGTGTGTGTTTGACCCGCAGTGGTGTGTGTGGTCCGCAGTAGTGTGTGTGTTCCGCAGTGGTGTCTGTGGCCCGCAGTGGTGTGTGTGTGGTCCGCAGTGGTGTGTGTGGCCCGCAGTGGTGTGTGTGGCCCGCAGTGGTGCGTGTGGCCCGCAGTGGTGTGTGTGGTCCTCCAGTGGCGTGTGTGTGTGTGTGTGTGGCCCATAGTGGTGTGCGTGTGACCCGCAGTGGTGTGTGTGTCCCGCAGTGGTGTGTGTGTGACCCCCAGTGGTGTCTGTGGTCCTCTAGTGGTGTGTGTGTGTGTGTGTGTGTGGTCCGCAGTGGTGTGTGTGGCCCGCAGTGGTGTGTGTGGCCCGCAGTGGTGTGTGTGGTCCGCAGTGGTGTGTGTGGCCCGCAGTGGTGTGTGTGGTCCGCAGTGGTGTGTGTGGCCCGCAGTGGTGTGTGGGCCCGCAGTGGTGTGTGTGGTCCGCGTGGTGTGTGGGCCCGCAGTGGTGTGTGTAGTCCGCAGTGGTGTGTGTGGTCCGCAGTGGTGTATGTGGTCCGCAGTGGTGTGTGTGTGTGTGTGGTCCCCAGTGGTGTATGTGGTCCTCCAGTGGTGTGTGTGTGGTCCGCAGTGGTGTGTGTGGCCCGCAGGGATGTGTGTGGCCCGCAGTGGTGTGTGTGGCCCGCATTGGTGTCTATGGTCCTCCAGTGGTGTGTGCAGTGGTGTGTGTGGCCCGCAGTGGTGTGTGTGGCCCACAGTAGTGTGTGTGGCCCGCAGTAGTGTGTGTGGCCCGCAGTGGTGTGTGTGGCCCGCAGTGGTGTGTGTGGTCCTCCAGTGGTGTGTGTGGCCCGCAGTGGTATGTGTGTGTGTGTGGCCCGCAGTGGTGTCTGTGGTCCTCCAGTGGTGTGTGTGTGTGTGTGGTCCGCAGTAGTGTGTGTGGCCCGCAGTGGTGTGTGTGTGTGTGTGTGTGGCCCGCAGTGGTGTGTGTGGTCCGCAGTGGTGTGTGTGTGTGTGTGTGGCCCGCAGTGGTGTGTGTGGTCCTCCAGTGGTGTGTGTGTGTGTGTGTGTGTGTGTGTGTGTGTGTGTGTGTGTGTGTGTGTGTGTGTGTGTGTGGGTCCGGAGTGGTGTGTGTGGCTCCAAGTGGTGTGCGTGCCCCCCACCCCAGTGGTGTGATTGGTGTCCTGTTTACGGCGTCCCTCAGGTGTTCACCGAGTCGCTCCCTGACGCTGCGTTTTGATTTGCCAATGTATGCCACATTGCAAGCCTGTTGACAGAAGCCACCATGTTGCCATGGTAGGCACTGCCATGGCAACATGGCACTGTCATGGCAGGCCTGCCATGTTGCCATGGTATGACTTCATATGGCTTACCACTCACACCAGCATGGGGCTCTCCCGCTACAGCCACAGAGTCGGGCGACAGAAGTCGGATATGCCGCGACAGAAGTCGGATATGCCGCGACAGAAGTCGGATATGCCGCGACAGAAGTCGGATATACCGCGACAGAAGTCTGGTGGACCGACAGCAGCTGCGCCCTCTGGTATAAGTAAAGGCATACATTTTATTGCGTCAAATGTGAATTTCCCTATGCTCCAAGTTGCGTGCCCTATGCTCGAGAGAGATACCGATCCCGAATATAGTGCTTATGTAGCATAGTTTGACATATACGCGTTGAAAAAGCGATCTGCTGCGGATAAAAATGGTGAAATCTGGCTTATCTACCAAAAATAGTGCGCGTACCTCAAACTAAGATAACCTGCGCCGAATTGTTGGGCGAGAATACCTGCCACGGTGCACCTGGGTTCGATGGATGGGTCACGCTGTGGCGCGGCACCATCCATCCAACTGGCACTGGCCATACGACCGCCCTGCCTGGCGGCACACAGGTTGTCATGATGACATGACCACTTAACCGGCGGCTGAATCCACACAGTTACCTGTGCGGGCACATGAAGTGCAGCCGCAAAATGTGCTCTCTAAGCGGATATTACGACGACTACAGAGGGAGTTTTGTGATGAAAGTTGATTAGCTTCAAAGGCTGAAGAGCAGGCTCATTCGTGTCTAACAGGATTATATCTTGAATCACGGCAGCAAGAAAGTTATCAAGGCTGGAAACGCGTCGCTGCCGGGACGGGTGTCTCAGAGAAACTTGTGTCGTATATAGTCGTGCGCGGGAATAGTCTCGCTGGTTTTCCACCACTTGCATCAACTCCTATGTCAGCACCTAACACCTTAATTAAATTGTGACCCTGGCATTACTACTCAGTTGCCACCCGCACTCTGACAAGACTGCGGCATGAATCCAGCATTACCACCTCAATTACTTTGGTGAAACTCAGGATGCTCCGGCTCCTCTCCTGCAGCACGATCACTAGACCGGGACCAAGGACCGAAACAACCGTCCTCAATTCACCTGGTGCCTCCCCGTAATTGCTGTTACTTAACTCTGACACTACGATCGTTTGACCTTGATTAATACTAGGATGACGCAAATGAGGCTTCGACTTGATTCTGCCGTTGTCACTTGTAAGATTACTAAGGCAGAACTTCTCTAGAGCAGCAGTTTCAGTACAACATTAATGCCGATTGACCCTGGCACGGCTTTTGTAGAACCCTTACCAGACGCCGCCTTGAGAACACCATTATTACCGCCTCAATTACGCTATTCTGCTAGCACACATGTCTGGCTCCGACACCACCACCAATTTACGGCAGCCAGTTGGCAGTGGTCGGCCCGGTGGCTCCGACACCACCACCAATTTACCGCAGCCAGTTGGCAGTGGTCGGTCCCGTGCCCGGTCGTTACGGCGGATGCCTCACTGAGGCGGCCTGGACGGAGGGTGGAGCCCGGACGTGACGTGACGTGCCATGCGCTATGCTTCCGGCAGGCCGACCAGGAACAACGCCTGCACGCTACTGCCGGCGAGGGGGAGGGACATGGCCCTGTTCAGATGTAGCTCTGCTCCAACGTGCTATGATGGGCGCCGCACACAGAGAACCGTGCCGGCCACTGCTTGGGCCCCGTCCGTGCAGCGGCTGCTGATGTCCTCCACCCCCCCCCTCTGCTATTTTGTTTGCACCACTGAGAAACGGTGTGCGTTAAACAGGCCGCCGCATAGTGTAGCTGATAGGGCATCCTTTGCCGACCTCACGGCATGAGGTATTTTGAAATGTCGTACTAGCTCACTGAGCCATGACGTGTTTACATACTCACCTACCGTGCTTGCGTAAGTCAGCGATCTCTCCAAGATCATTCGAGCTCATTGAACCAGCCTACCCTCAAATGTGCTTGTGTGGTGTTTGACTTACTCTGAGTTACTCTTTGATACTAAAGATGAAGTTGGAGTCCATTTGTGCCCCGATACGAAAATAGTGCTTCCATGCATTCTTTCCGAAGCTTCAAAAATTAGGTCAACACCGCCACCTCATCTGCCCCTTCCCTATGACACTGGTGGATGCAGCCGACTTCCAAGGGTAGGGGGCGAATGTACAGTGGCCTCTCAGGTCGATGTAGTACTCAATAACGGCTACATAATACTTAAGAACTGGCCGCAACTAGTGTACCTGGGCCCGGGGTCGCCGGGATGCACATCGGTGTCGGGGTGGGCGTTGCGGCGGTGGGCGCGGTCGGTCGGGTGGGTGTGGTCGTAGTGGGTGGGGCCGGTCGGGTGGGCGTGATCTCGTGGGCGGGGCAGGCCGGGTTGGCATGATCGCCCGGTGGTGTGCGTGTGTCGGCCTGCTGTGCGCTGTGCGCTGTGCGCTGTGCGCTGTGTCGGTCTGCTGTGCGCTGTGCGCTGTGTCGCCCCGCCTCTGTCGCTGCGCGCCCCGCCTCCTCCCTGCGGTCCTCCGCCTCCAGCTCCCCTGCAGTCGCTGCACCTCTTCACAGAATGCACAAAGCGAGGCCAAGTCTGCCACTGTCACCAGTTCCTTCTGTCAGTGAATCCAGATGGTCGTGGTGCAAGGTACAACTGGGAAAAACACGTGATTATCATGGGTGTGTGTGAGGGGGGTTTTCTGTAGGTATGTGTGGGTGAGATTAGATGTAGGTATTCGTCCGTTACCGGACATTGTCCAGTGTCGGTACACTCTTATGCCGGCTACCCTCTGATACAGGACACCCTCTTTTCTCCCCTCCCCATTGGCGATGTTCTGTGGGTCACCCGGCTTGCAAATGTGGC
Source organism: Ashinkailepas kermadecensis (assembly GCA_034440615.1). Lineage (NCBI taxonomy): Eukaryota > Metazoa > Arthropoda > Thecostraca > Neolepadidae > Ashinkailepas > Ashinkailepas kermadecensis. Next base: position 239,224 of record JAOTOM010004330.1, on the reverse strand, counting down.
CTGGATGTTCTGAGTTAAATTTGAACATCGATGGCTTCGAACAGCTCGATGCGTTGGTTGAGCTCCAACGGCTCCGCTGGTCCTTAACTGCCCATTAGCTGCGTCATGCAAGCACTTGATCCATTCATTTCCTCCTTTCATTCAGAATAGTCATTCCATAGTTATTTTTAAACGTCTCCGTGTTCAGTGCACGAATTTCCCCTCGAGTGGTACAGAAGCATTCAGCAAGTCGTACCTTCTATGATTTCTGTTTTGGGATTACGAGCCTCTAATTAACCGCCATTTACCCGCAAATTACCAGCGCTTAGGTCTCAACTGCGACCGGCTGGTGCCGCACTCCTGGTTGTGTACGGTTGGTTATTATTTGCCTTGCTGCCTTCAAAAATCCATAGCACTGGGCTGCGAGATTCCACTAGTTTGTGCGGCGTGCCATGTTTGGTCTCAGGTATGGCCGGTCACGACATGTCTGGGCTCGCGACATGTCTGGGCTCAGGACATGTCTGTTCACGACATGTCTGGGCTCGCGACATGTCTGGGCTCAGGACATGTCTGGGCTCACGACACGTCTGTTCACGACATGTCTGGGCTCAGGACATGTCTGGGCTCACAACATGTCTGGGCTCACGACACGTCTGTTCACGACATGTCTGGGCTCACGACATGTCTGGGCTCAGGACACGTCTGTTCACGACATGTCTGGGCTCACGACATGTCTGTTCACGACATGTCTGGGCTTAAGCGCTAACATCGCGACCGGGACTCACACCGATGGTGGTCCCGGACCTGACCTTGGTCAATGTGGACTTCCAATCGACTTTCTAACCTATCCTGCCCTGGGGCATTACGAGGAGATCAATTCAGTCTCCCGCCTGTCCCTGGGTTCCACGGGAAACCCACCCAATGTCCGTCCTGCTTCCTATCCTTGGATCAGGATCAGCTTTTTATGTGCGGATATTTCAATTGTGACTGGCGTAAGCCAGACTCAGACCCAGGCAGGCCTGCGGTATCTGATTTTACCTCCGATTATTCGTTTTCGCAGTGTGCGACCTCGTCCACCTATTCGACTGGCTCTCTTCTTGACGTGGTTATCACCAACTGTCGTGTCATTGTGAAGCACTGTCCTATAAAATATTGTAGCTTTTGCCCGCTTAGATGTATCCGTGTTTCCGTAGATATGCCTAGATTTAGACCGAGCAGCGCCACTGTTCGCTCCCAATGCTTTCGCCGTGCAGATTCGAATGTTTTTCGTCATGATTTGTTTCGGGCTGACTGCAGTTCTGTTTTAATGCTTCCTCCGTCATACTCAAGTGGGACTGTTTTCTGCCCATCTTTTTACCCATCATTGACATCCATGCGCCCATCAGGACTGTCAAAATCATGAATCATAGCGCCCCGGTCGTATCGGATGGAACCAAAGCTTTAATGTGTCGCCGCCATGGTGCGCTCAGCGCTGGCTGACTATGCACACCAGTTTACGGAGTACAGGGTATCAACAGAGCTGTGCGATCGGCGATTAGGTGTGATAGCTACGACGATGTTGAGTGACGCATCCGTGAGGACGGGCGGAGGTCAATGTGGCGCCATATCAGGTCATTCGTCGGCAGTAAGCAGGCCATTCGTAAGCTGCCCGACGCCACGGCTGATGACCTTAATCGGTTTTGTTTTGTCAGCGTGGGTCCGCACGTGGCTGACGAGGTTAGGAGTATGGGAGCGACGACGAATATTTCCTGACATTTGCCGCGTGTCGGTGCCTGTGCGTTCGCCCTGGTGCCGTTGTCGCTAGCTGAGCTGCGAGCCGTCGTCTTCGGGATGAATGGCTTGTCGGCCTACGGCGAGGACGGCACCAGCATCCACATGTTCATGGTGTGCTTTGACTCGAAAGGTGCAGTGCTCCTGTATTTGGTCAATTCTGGCATTACCCAATCGTATGTTCCTCATTCCTGGAAGCACTCACTCGTTCATCATATCTTCAAATCCGGCTATCTCTCTAGCCCTTCCAATTTCCGTCCTATTTCCATGGTCCCAGTCATTGCCAAAATTGTAGAGCATGTCATTCACTAGCAACTCTATAATTATCTGTCCGAAAACCACCTCCTCTATCCAACTCAGAACGGTTTCCGTCCTCGCCACTCGACGGAAATCGCCTTGACCTCCATATCTGACCAGATCCTATCCGCATGTGACCATGGAGAAGTGACCCTTCTCTGCCCGTTGTATTTGGGCAAATGTTTTGATGTGATAGACCACTCCAAACTCCCGTCAAAATTCAGTCTCCACATTATCGATGCATCCTGGTTTTCTGCTTATCTTCATAACCACACCTAGAGTGTCAGTCTCACTGACAGTCCGGGCGCCTTGCAATAATCTGTCCCGTTGCCCAACAGCATCGGCGTTTTTCAAGGACCATCTCTCGGACCTCTCCTCTACTGCGTCTTCGCCAACGACCTCAGCCTGTTCGCCGAAGACGCAGAGGTCATCCAGTACGCCGACGACACCAAAATTTTAGTCAGTGGAAAGAAATCTGAAATTCAAAACGTCGTCGCTCACATGGAAACTTTTTTCCCCCTCGACAACTAGTTTTGAGCAAATGGGCGCAAAATTAACGTTGCAATGTCTCAGCAGATTCGTCCAACTGTGTTCTGACCCGCCGGCGGCCGCGGGCCATGGCCGTCCCGCAGTGTTCTGACCCGCCGGCGGCCGCCGGCGACGACCGTCCCACAGTGTTCTGACCCGCCGGCGGCCGCGGACCATGGCCGTCCCACAGTGTTCTGACCCGCCGGCGGCCGCGGGCCATGGCCGTCCCACAGTGTTCTGACCCGCCGGCGGCCGCGGGCCATGGCCGTCCCGCAGTGTTCTGACCCGCCGGCGGCCGCCGGCGACGACCGTCCCACAGTGTTCTGACCCGCCGGCGGCCTCCGTCCCACAGTTTCTGACCGCCGGCGGGCCATGGCCGTCCCACAGTGTTCTGACCCGCCGGCGGGCCATGGCCGTCCCACAGTGTTCTGACCCGCCGGCGGCCGCGGGCCATGGCCGTCCCACAGTGTTCTGACCCGCCGGCGGCCGCGGGCCATGGCCGTCCCACAGTGTTCTGACCCGCCGGCGGCCGCGGGCCATGGCCGTCCCACAGTGTTCTGACCCGCCGGCGGCCGCGGGCCATGGCCGTCCCACAGTGTTCTGACCCGCCGGCGGCCGCGGGCCATGGCCGTCCCACAGTGTTCTGACCCGCCGGCGGCCGCGGGCCATGGCCGTCCCACAGTGTTCTGACCCGCCGGCGGCCGCGGGCCATGGCCGTCCCACAGTGTTCTGACCCGCCGGCGGCTGCGGGCCATGGCCGTCCCACAGTGTTCTGACCCGCCGGCGGCCGCGGGCCATGGCCGTCCCACAGTGTTCTGACCCGCCGGCGGCCGCGGGCCATGGCCGTCCCACAGTGTTCTGACCCGCCGGCGGCCGCGGGCCATGGCCGTCCCACAGTGTCTGACCATGGCCGTCCCACAGTGTTCTGACCCGCCGGCGGCCGCGGGCCATGGCCGTCCCACAGTGTTCTGACCCGCCGGCGGCCGCGGGCCATGGCCGTCCCACAGTGTTCTGACCCGCCGGCGGCCGCGGGCCATGGCCGTCCCACAGTGTTCTGACCCGCCGGCGGCCGCGGGCCATGGCCGTCCCACAGTGTTCTGACCCGCCGGCGGCCGCCGGCGACGACCGTCTCGCGCCGGCCGCTTTCGTGATGCCGGTGGCAAATCGACCAATCGGCCGGCGGCGGTGTGGCGCGGCCGGTGGCGGTGTGGCGCGGCCGCCGCCGGGCTCAGCCGACATCAATTAGCCAACCTGCCGCCGCTGCGACTCGATCGACCCGGCGCGACGCCGCTTCCGTCGACGACGACGATTGCGGCGCGTGACGGCACCGCTTCCGCATCGATTCCCGCTGACAGCTGGGTGGAAGCGCGCCGCCGTCCGATTGTCATGAATGCGGCGCACCGGCGCGCCGGCCGGCAAGGTCACATCGCGCCGGCCGGCCGCGCGCCGCCCGTGTGTATCGACGGCTTCCGGCGGCGGCCGCGGTGCGGCGCTGCCGTCGCCGCCGGCGCCGATCGTTAGTTGGGTGGCGGGCGGTTGGCGGGCTGGTCGGCAGCCGGGCACGCCGGCAGGCCTCGGGGCCCGGTCACAGCCAGCAGCACCACCGCTCCACTGATCCACATCGGCCATGGCGCACCTGAGGCGTGAGTAGTGCCGCCTGCCGGCAGGAGGCGTCGTCCGCCGAACCGCGGGGCGCCCGCCAAACCCGCCAAACCCACCGCTCCACTGATCCACATCGGCCATGGCGCACCTGAGGCGTGAGTAGTGCCGCCTGCCGGCAGGAGGCGTCGTCCGCCGGACCGCGGGCGCCCGCCAAACCCGCCGGCGGGAAACCAGGGCGTCGCCGGCGCTCCGGGCGCGCTCACGACGTTCAGGTTTGGCGTTGTCTGCGGTGGAGCCTGCCCCTATTGGATTCTCCCAGCTTCCCTCTGGCGGATGGATATTATTGGCACTCTGTGACGGTACTGTAGCAGAATATCGGTAGATTGGTGACAAAGTGGTTTCCGAGCTGTCGCTGTCGGTGGAATGATGGCATTGCAATGTCTAACCGCTAAGACCTGGCACACTGGGTGTTGATGCAGTTCGCGAATATCTGCTCCACTGCAATCTTTATCCATGGTCATGATCGATATTGCTCACTATGTTTTGCGCCTCATTGGAGTGTCGATTTACTTACTGTAAGAGAGTGCATTCCCGCACATATCCACCAGTTTTACCAACATTTCCCAGATTTCACGTGGGACACCTTGAAGTATGTGCATCCGGTAATGGAAACATACGGCGCTTGTCTTCGTGGTTCTACAGAACTGGGTTTTTCCAGGATTTTGGTTTGTTTTGTTGTGTACTTTCTCTTCGTGTTTGTTGTTTGTTTCGTAACCATTGCAGCCTTATCACGAGCCGACCACAAAGACCTGACTGCAGACCACGTGACTGCCGACCACCCCACATTTTGGTGACATTTTGGTGAACATTTTGGTGACATTTTGGTGAACATTTTGGTGACATTTTGGTGAACATTTTGGTGACATTTTGGTGACATTTTGGTGAACATTTTGGTGACATTTTGGTGACATTTTGGTGACACGAACCGGGTGCATCACTCGCTATGAGTCGAGAATTCGCGTTTGAGATCTTGCAGGCGTGGCTTCAACGGTGCAGTAGTAGCACCTCATTCTCTCAGCCGCACTCTGACTCAAGAGCGTCAGCATGTTAATTCCATTCATTTCGAGATAGATTGGAAAATTATCAGAAATCTCTGAAGCGAACGGCGAGCCTTCCTTAAATCAATTTTTATCAACTAATGTTGCACATTATCAAGAAGGCCTTCATATGTTGATAATGTCGGCGGCAGGACCACTCCTCCAATCATTCGCTGTATGCGTCTGTTTCAGAAACACACGACACTCCAATCACTTGGCTTCTGTCTTGTGACCTGTGATGACCTATGACGTTGTGCGATGAAAAGAAACAAGAATGTCATGCTAGACTCAGCTGCATCAGCTGAAGCAACTTACAAACGTTCGGGAGAGAATGGACATAATGCAAATTGAGACAGAAATATGCACTGGTGCAGCCCATGAAAATCGGAGGCCCATTGAGAAGTGCTACAGGCTCCCATGTATTGGTGTGGCATATAGGTTTCGTCTGGGTCTAGGCTCCAATACGCTTAGGCGCGAAAGCCACTCAATTTTGTTTGATAATTTAATGCGAGTACGCTTGCCCTACACATTTCGTTTGAACAAGGTGTGTGCTTTGGTTCATTATTAATGCAAGTTCGCATGTCGCATTAGTAGCTATTGTCACACCAACGAAACATAACCAGGCGGATCAATTTGTGAAAATGGTTCAGAGCGGTTTTGCTGCGGCTAAACAACAAAGCCAAGCGACATGTTGACACTAATTGCCGTATGATTTAGTAGTTGAACTACCCTCCCTACCAGTCCCTCCTGCTGCACCACGCAGGCATGTCACACCAATACTGCACCCCTGTCCCTCTCTGTTGCACGGCAGGGGACGAGTGGTCTAGGGGTAAGATGCTCGTCTCGCAATCGAAAGATTGTGGGTTCGAACCTCACCTGTCGCTACTCTTCGCCCGCGACCAATCGGCGTGAGAGATTGTCGACGCTATATGTATCAACGGTCGACGTGTCGTAAAACCAATAACCAACAAACCAACCTCTGTTGCACGGCACATTACTTGCGCCGCACATGAGCAATATGTCACGCATGTTGCTAGTATTGCGGTGTGGTTTCGTGATTCAACCACCACTCCCTCCCTCCTGAATCGTACAAGCAAGTCACGCATGTCACGTGCAAGTCACGCATGTCACGGGCAAGTCACGCATGTCACGGGCAAGTCACGCATGTCACGGGCAAGTCACGCATGTCACGGGCAAGTCACGCATGTCACAGGCAAGTCACGCATGCTCTGATGCGTCATGAATTCAACGGTTGAGCTCATGGACAAATCGTGGCGATAGGCACCGCCAAGGTAAGGAAGACTAACACATCATGACCTGTGGGTTTGTTCTGCCGCGTGTGATTTCATCGAAATATGTGGGTTATGCAAAGTAGGCACGTTAAAAGCACACCAAATGAACGTCCAAGTATGGTTGGAAAGTACGCACAGTTGCGTACTATCTAAATAATCGATAATAGCTATCTCCCCGTCGCGACGATTGCTTGCTCGTGACGTCAGTATAAGCGTGCAAGCCTGTCATGCATAGCACGCACCAAACGAGAACACAATAGCAGGGTATCTCTTTGCCAGAAACACGTACCTCCATCAAATGTACTTCAAGAAGTGTCTTTACCAAACAGCGCGTACTTCTCCAGCCCGGTCGACTGGTTCTGCTGTGGCCTGTTCGGCAGGCAGCGACATGCTGGGAGTAATAATTGGTATTACCAGAATAGTGAGCCTACAGGTGGCGCTGGATGAGCGAAAGCAGGTGTCAGAAGCGCAACGCAGTCGAATCTCATCGTACGTCAATCATAGGCGATGTGCACTGAGGTGTGTATGCAGCCAAAGTACGTATGCATAGCTGAAGTGATTTCGGATGCGGTGCGTTCACGAACTTGTATTGCTAACGGCAGAAATAACGAGCGCCATCCTGCCCTGAGGCTTGGCTCGAGATCGCGGAATACTAATCAAACACTTTGCATGTTTGCCATCGAAAACGGCCGGCAAGCGCCGGCTGCGGTGTGAGGTGCATGGTAAGCTGCCCGCTCCAGCGACTGCCGCCACAAACTCCCTCCCTCGAGCAAACATCGGCAGTGCTTCAGAAGAAGCGTTGCGATAGAAGTTGGTAAGTCTCAAAACCAGCAGAGCCTGTCTGGCTCTGAGTGATAAGTTGGAAATTGAAATGCAGTGCTGCAAGTGGAGGCACTGTTGACAGCTGCCAACGAACGGGATCGCAGCCGTGGGAGCTGCCAACGGGCGAGAACGCAGCCGTGGGAGCTGCCAACGGGCGGGAACGCAGCCGTGGAAGCTGCCAACGAGCGGGAACGCAGTCATGCACGTCATTATTGAAACAAACGTCAAGAGCACTGCTTGATGAATATTGGGATAATAATATATTAAAATAAAGGTTACAAGAGCACATCTGACAATGAGTGAAGAAAATGACACGCAATGTGCTGCAACAAAAACAAAGTGATTACGAGCTACGAGTAGCGAGATGCGAATCAGTGGGGCTGTCGCCAGTACAGTACGATACCGCTCCGGTCAGTGGGGCTGTCGCCAGTACGATGCCGCTCCGGTCAGTGGGGCTGTCGCCAGTACAGTACGATACCGCTCCGGTCAGTGGGGCTGTCGCCAGTACAGTACGATACCGCTCCGGTCAGTGGGGCTGTCGCCAGTACAGTACGATGCCGCTCCGGTCAGTGGGGCTGTCGCCAGTACGATGCCACCCCGGTCAGTGGGGTTGTCACCAGTACGATGCCGCTCCGGTCAGTGGGGCTGTCGCCAGTACAGTACGATGCCGCTCCGGTCAGTGGGGCTGTCGCCAGTACAGATGCCGTCCGGTCAGTGGGGCTGTCGCCAGTACGATGCCGCTCCGGTCAGTGGGGCTGTCGCCAGTACAGTAATGCCGCTCCGGTCAGTGGGGCTGTCGCCAGTACAGATGCCGCTCCGGTCAGTGGGGCTGTCGCCAGTACGATGCCGCTCCGGTCAGTGGGGCTGTCCCCATTACAATACGATACCCCTCCGGTCAGTGGGGCTGTCGCCAGTACAGTACGATACCGCTCCGGTCAGTGGGGCTGTCGCCAGTACGATCCGACTCCGGTCAGTGGGGCTGTCGCCAGTACAGTACGATACCGCTCCGGTCAGTGGGGCTGTCGCCAGTACGATACCGCTCCGGTCAGTGGGGCTGTCGCCAGTACAGTACGATACCGCTCCGGTCAGTGGGGCTGTCGCCAGTACAGTACGATACCGCTCCCGGTCAGTGGGGCTGTCGCCAGTACGATACGATGCCGCTCCGGTCAGTGGGGCTGTCGCCAGTACAGTCGATGCCGCTCCGGTCAGTGGGGCTGTCGCCAGTACGATGCCGCTCCGGTCAGTGGGGCTGTCGCCAGTACGATGCCGCTCCGGTCAGTGGGGCTGTCGCCAGTACGATGCCGCTCCGGTCAGTGGGGCTGTCGCCAGTAGCTACGATGCCGCTCCGGTCAGTGGGGCTGTCGCCAGTACGATGCCGCTCCGGTCAGTGGGGCTGTCGCCAGTACGATGCCGCTCCGGTCAGTGCACAAATGCCGCCCGGTCAGTGGGGCTGTCGCCAGTACGATCCGCTCCGGTCAGTGGGGCTGTCGCCAGTGTGCAGATACCGCTCCGGTCAGTGGGGCTGTCGCCAGTACGATGCCGCTCCGGTCAGTGGGGCTGTCGCCAGTACGATGCCGCTCCGGTCAGTGGGGCTGTCGCCAGTACGATGCCGCTCCGGTCAGTGGGGCTGTCGCCAGTACGATGCCGCTCCGGTCAGTGGGGCTGTCGCCAGTACGATGCCGCTCCGGTCAGGGGCGTCAGTGGGGCTTGTCGCCAGTACGATGCCGCTCCGGTCAGTGGGGCTGTCGCCAGTACGATGCCGCTCCGGTCAGTGGGGCTGTCGCCAGTACGATGCCGCTCCGGTCAGTGGGGCTGCATACCACCGGCGCTGTCGCCAGTACGATGCCGCTAAGCGATACCGCTCCGGTCAGTGGGGCTGTCGCCAGTACGATACCGCTCCGGTCAGTGGGGCTTGTCGCCAGTACGATGTCCAGAGCGATACCGCTCCGGTCAGTGGGGCTGTCGCCAGTACGATGCCGCTCCGGTCAGTGGGGCTGTCGCCAGTACAGATGCCGCCCTCAGTGGCTGTCGCAGTACAATCCGCCGGTCAGTGGGGCTGTCGCCAGTACAGATGCCGCTCCGGTCAGTGGGGCTGTCGCCAGTACGATGCCGCCGTCCGGTCAGTGGGGCTGTCACGCAGTGCGATACCGCCCCGGTCAGTGGGGCTGTCGCCAGTACGATGCCGCTCCGGTCAGTGGGGCTGTCGCCAGTACAGATGCCGCTCCGGTCAGTGGGGCTGTCGCCAGTACAGATGCCGCTCCGGTCAGTGGGGCTGTCGCCAGTACGATGCCGCTCCGGTCAGTGGGGCTGTCGCCAGTACGATGCCGCTCCGGTCAGTGGGGCTGTCGCCAGTACGATGCCGCTCCGGTCAGTGGGGCTGTCGCCAGTACGATGCCGCTCCGGTCAGTGGGGCTGTCGCCAGTACGATGCCGCTCCGGTCAGTGGGGCTGTCGCCAGTACGATGCCGCTCCGGTCAGTGGGGCTGTCGCCAGTACGATGCCGCTCCGGTCAGTGGGGCTGTCGCCAGTACAGATGCCGCTCCGGTCAGTGGGGCTGTCGCCAGTACGATGCCGCTCCGGTCAGTGGGGCTGTCGCCAGTACGATGCCGCTCCGGTCAGTGGGGCTGTCGCCAGTACGATGCCGCTCCGGTCAGTGGGGCTGTCGCCAGTACGATGCCGCTCCGGTCAGTGGGGCTGTCGCCAGTACGATGCCGCTCCGGTCAGTGGGGCTGTCGCCAGTACGATGCCGCTCCGGTCAGTGGGGCTGTCACCAGTACGATGCCGCTCCGGTCAGTGGGGCTGTCGCCAGTACGATGCCGCTCCGGTCAGTGGGGCTGTCGCCAGTACAATCCCCCCGGTCAGTGGGCTGTCGCCAGTACGATGCCGCTCCGGTCAGTGGGGCTGTCGAATGCCGCTCCGGTCAGTGGGGCTGTCGCCAGTACGATGCCGCTCCGGTCAGTGGGGCTGTCGCCAGTACGATGCCGCTCCGGTCAGTGGGGCTGTCGCCAGTACGATGCCGCTCCGGTCAGTGGGGCTGTCGCCAGTACGATGCCGCTCCGGTCAGTGGGGCTGTCGCCAGTACGATGCCGCTCCGGTCAGTGGGGCTGTCGCCAGTACGATGCCGCTCCGGTCAGTGGGGCTGTCGCCAGTACGATGCCGCTCCGGTCAGTGGGGCTGTCGCCAGTACGATGCCGCTCCGGTCAGTGGGGCTGTCGCCAGTACGATACCGCTCCGGTCAGTGGGGCTGTCGCCAGTACGATGCCGCTCCGGTCAGTGGGGCTGTCGCCAGTACGATGCCGCTCCGGTCAGTGGGGCTGTCACCAGTACGATGCCGCTCCGGTCAGTGGGGCTGTCGCCAGTACGATGCCGCTCCGGTCAGTGGGGCTGTCGCCAGTACGATGCCGCTCCGGTCAGTGGGGCTGTCACCAGTACGATGCCGCTCCGGTCAGTGGGGCTGTCGCCAGTACGATGCCGCTCCGGTCAGTGGGGCTGTCGCCAGTACGATGCCACCCCGGTCAGTGGGGCTGTCGCCAGTACGATGCCGCTCCGGTCAGTGGGGCTGTCGCCAGTACGATGCCGCTCCGGTCAGTGGGGCTGTCGCCAACGCTCCGGTCAGTGGGGCTGTCACCAGTACGATGCCGCTCCGGTCAGTGGGGCTGTCGCCAGTACGATACCGCTCCGGTCAGTGGGGCTGTCACCAGTACGATACCGCTCCGGTCAGTGGGGCTGTCGCCAGTACGATACCGCTCCGGTCAGTGGGGCTGTCGCCAGTGCGATGCCACCCCGGTCAGTGGGGCTGCCACCGGTGCGATGCCACCCCGATCAGTGGGGCTGTCACCAGTACAGTACGATGCCGCTACGGTCAGTGGGGCTGTCGCCAGTGCGATGCCGCTCCGGTCAGTGGGGCTGTCGCCAGTACGATGCCGCTCCGGTCAGTGGGGCTGCCACCAGTACAGTACGATACCGCTCCGGTCAGTGGGGCTGTCACCAGTGCGATACCGTTCCGGTCAGTGGGGCTGTCACCAGTACGATACCGCTCCGGTCAGTGGGGCTGTCACCAATACGATGCCACCCCGGTCAGTGGGGCTGCCACCGGTGCGATGCCACCCCGATCAGTGGGGCTGTCACCAGTACAGTACGATGCCGCTCCGGTCAGTGGGGCTGTCACCAGTACGATACCGCTCCGGTCAGTGGGGCTGTCGCCAGTGCGATGCCACCCCGGTCAGTGGGGCTGTCACCAGTACGATGACGGTTGGCTGGCAGCTGCACACCATTTCCACAGCGGTATTGTTAGCACCTCCCCCGCACTGCAGGCGTGAATGGACATTCCACCTGTGCCACACTAGTTGGCATGTCGGAAGTGCCCGGGTTGAGGAATGTGAGTTCGGTCCTGACCGATCCCTCTCTGCACAGCGGTTGTGTTCGGACGCGATGCCGCCTTCGTTTTAAGCGAACGCTGTAACCATTCTGGCGTCCCACATTTGTGGTTACCGATCGCATGGTGGATGGCTTCTTGGCGTGCGACTTCGCTATGCTGTCGGCATGATTGCACGGGATTGGGGGTGGAATTTAATTTCACCCGAACGCCACAGGTCAGCTGAGCTGGCATGGCAATGTCGATAAACAACTGTGCCATTCGGCCCCGAGATTACCTTAGAGAATCGATGGCTACATAGCCGTCATATATTCCGAATGCCGCGTGCAATTGTCTCAAGGAAGTGTTCATTGCTCCGTTTAGGGGTTCTGTTTACTGGATGGCACTTGACTTCCTGGCACCTGCCATGAGTTAGGCGCATAGTGCACAATTGGCACGCCGGGAGTGAGAAAGTAACGCTGGTGTCCATTACATTTCAACCCAAAGGGCACCTATGCAGGCAAACGGCTTAAGGCAATGCACTTGATTTGCTTCATGGAAAGCTAAAGCGTGTTGCACCCGGTTGATCAATGATCACAAAGTCCGGTGGCTGTGATGAGACTTTTGATTTCTATTGGATATTATGCCATTGCATCGAGGGATTGCGTGCATGTTTCAGTTGATACATGAAGTTCAAAGCACCGGATTTGGGTGGTAATACGTGAACACGTGTGGACAGTTTCTAACACGATGCGCCGAAATTGTGAAATGTGAAATTGTGCGCTGCTGTTTCGGCGTTCCGTGTTATTTGTGTTCCGTGTTATTTGTGTTGCATGTGATTGGACAATGCTCCGGCCGGCCATGTGGTATGAGGTTGTGTTACATGTGGCCGTGTCACATGTGAATGAACAATACTCTGGCCGGCAGTGCGGTATGTGGTCGTGCTACGTGTGGTCGTGTTACATGTGGCCGTGTTACATGTGAATGAACACTGGTGCCGCCGGCCGTGTGGCGTGAGGCCGGCTTGTCACTGGTTCGGCAGCTGTGCCGGTGTGCCATGGCACGACCCAAGGTGTCCAAGGTTCGATACTGCCGACATCGGCAGCTCATCAGGCGCGTGTGGTAGCACGCTATGGCTGTGTCCCCGTGTGCACCTGTCTGGCAGCTAATGCCACCGCCGACTCTGGTCAGCACTGTCGGAGTGACGTCGTAGCTCAGCCAAAGCTGTCTACAATACATTGGGCAGCTTCTCTCACAGCAAGGCCAATGCCGAACAGAATGCATTCCCCTCGTAATGAGATGCGTGCCACTTCTTCCTGAACACCAATGAAGACGTACAAATAGGTGGTATATTTTGCTTTTCGGGTTACTTGCCCGTTCACAGTCCAGAATTTGGCTTCTCTTCTCGAAACAGATTGGGTGAAATTGGCGAATTTCCTGCTCTCGTTTTCCTCGTCAGCCTCGTCTCTGTCTCTGTCTATGTCTCTGCCTCTGCCTCTGTCTCTGTCTCTGTCTCTGTCTCTTCCTCTGTCTCTGACTCTTCCTCTGTCTCTGTCTCTGTCTCTGTTTCTGTCTCTGTCTCTGTCTCTGTCTCTGCCTCTTCCTCTGACTCTGGCTATGCCTCTGTCTCTGACTCTGTCTCTGACTCTGTCTCTGACTCTGTCTCTGTCTCTGTCTCTGGCTCTGCCTCTGTCTCTGTATCCGCCTCTGCCTCTGACTCTGTCTCTGTCTCTGTCTCTGTCTCTGTCTCTGACTCTGTCTCTGTCTCTGTCTCTGTCTATGTCTCTGCCTCTGACTCTGCCTCTGCCTCTGCCTCTGAATCTGCCTCTGCCTCTGACTCTACCTCTGACTCTGTCTCTGCCTCTGTCTCTGTCTCTGTCTCTGTCTCTGCCTCCGTCTCTGACTCTGAACCCACACCTCTCTCTTTCTCTCTCTCTCTCTCTCTCTCTCTCTCTCTCTCTCTCTCTCTCTCTCTCTCTCTCTCTCTCTCTCTCTCTCTCTCTCTCTCTCTCTCTCTTTTCTCTCCTTCCTTTCCCGATATGTATTCATCTTCTTGTCATCATCTCTCCTCTCATTACTATCGCCTACTTCCCTCCCCACCAGCCACCCTCCTCGCTTGTGGAGACTGCTTCCATCTCGGTATCAATTTATCCAGCCCCCCTGCTGCTGTCGGCGCCTATTGTCCCATAGTCCCTGGTGGCGCTCGCCATGAGTGGCTTTGCCTTTCCCGGACAATGCCAGAAGGCAGCTGTAGCTACCAGGGCAGCCTGGAGGTCGGGCGCCGGGTTAGGGATATGTGGATGGCGGCATGATATTGCGGCTTATGTGGATGGCGGTATGGTATTGCGAGATATGTAGATGGCGGCATAGCATTCTGGGATGTGTGGATGGCGGTATGGCATTGCCGGGTATGTGGATGGCGGTATGACATTGTGGGATATGTGGATGGCGGTATGGCATTGTGGGATGTGTGGATGGCGGTATGGCATTGTGGGATGTGTGGATGGCGGTATGGCATTGTAGGATGTGTGGATGGCGGTATGGCATTGCGGGGTATGTGGATGGCGGTATGGCATTGTGGGATATGTGAATGGCGGTATGGCATTGTGTGGGATGTGTGGATGGCGGTATGGCATTGTGGGATGTGTGGATGGCGGTATGGCATTGTGGGGTATGTGGATGGCGGTATGGCATTGTGGGATGTGTGGATGGCGGTATGGCATTGCGGGATGTGTGGATGGCGGTATGGCATTGCGGGATGTGTGGATGGCGGTATGGCATTGTGGGATGTGTGGATGGCGGTATGGCATTGCGGGGTATGTGGATGGCGGTATGGCATTGTGTGGGATGTGTGGATGGCGGTATGGCATTGCGGGATGTGTGGATGGCGGTATGGCATTGTGGGATGTGTGGATGGCGGTATGGCATTGCGGGATGTGTGGATGGCGGTATGGCATTGTGGGATGTGTGGATGGCGGTATGGCATTGCGGGATGTGTGGATGGCGGTATGGCATTGTGGGATGTGTGGATGGCGGTATGGCATTGCGGGATGTGTGGATGGCGGTATGGCATTGCGGGATGTGTGGATGGCGGTATGGCATTGTGGGATGTGTGGATGGCGGTATGGCATTGCGGGATGTGTGGATGGCGGTATGGCATTGCGGGATGTGTGGATGGCGGTATGGCATTGTGGGATGTGTGGATGGCGGTATGGCATTGCGGGATGTGTGGATGGCGGTATGGCATTGTGGGGTATGCCACGCCGGATCGCGCATCAGGCCGCCTGAACAGTTTCGCACATGTCGGCGTGCTTACTTCTCATTGCAAAACTTCGAAGAAAAAAAGAAGATTTCTTTTGTGATTATAACTGAAAACATATCGGCTTTTCTCGTTAGCATCACTCAGTTTCAAGTGAAATCGCTTAGGATATCGCTTGCAAAATCACACTTGAATAAAGACTGATACAGTTGTTCCACTTGCTCTGGCCTCTTCCACAAATAGCCTCTTTGGATGACATTGGGTCCAGTGTGTCCGACATGATATCCAACTCGACTCTAATCTTCAACGATGATCTCCAACTCGGACTCTGTTCTGGACTACGGTCATTGTCTCTGCCATGTTAGTGATGGTCTGGCCATGTCAGTGATGGTCTGGCCATGTTAGTGATGGTCTGGCCATGTTAGTGATGGTCTGGCCATGTCAGTGATGGTCTGGCCATGTTAGTGATGGTCTGACCATGTCAGTGATGGTCTGACCATGTCAGTGATGGTCTGGCCATGTCAGTGATGGTCTGGCCATGTCAGTGATGGTCTGGCCATGTTAGTGATGGTCTGGCCATGTTAGTGATGGTCTGGCCATGTTAGTGATGATCTGGCCATGTTAGTGATGGTATGGCCATGTCAGTGATGGTCTGGCCATGTCAGTGATGGTCTGGTCATGTCAGTGATGGTCTGGCCATGTCAGTGATGGTCTGGCCATGTCAGTGATGGTCTGTCCATGTCAGTGATGGTCTGTCCATGTCAGTGATGGTCTGGCCATGTCAGTGATGGTCTGGCCATGTCAGTGATGGTCTGGCTATGTCAGTGATGGTCTGGCAATGTCAGTGATGGTCTGGCCATGTCAGTGATGGTCTGGCCATGTTAGTGATGGTCTGGCCATGTCAGTGATGGTCTGGCCATGTCAGTGATGGTCTGACCATGTCAGTGATGGTCTCTGCCATGCCAGTGATGGTCTGGCCATGTCAGTGATGCCCGTCCGTCCCAAATGTTGTGGTGGGGGAACGATGCGGTGAACTGCTCTGCGCAAGCAACAGCAACAAAGAATCCGACTTCATAATTATCCAGAAGAGCACATAACTCGTGCGGCGTCCGGCCAGAATTGGACAGAGGTGTCCGGCTATGATCCAACATGAGCCCCCACGTTGGAGCGCGTCTCTTCAGCGATAGTGGCGGTATTGTTACACCGTGAGGTGTTCTTGCGCGTGCCACGTGTCGCCCGGTGGCCATCCGCCCGGGTTGAAGCTGAGCATGTCCTAATGCTCAAGTCCATGAAGATTCCGCGCACCGCATGTATGTCTGCGTCCTATTATCTTAGTTACCAAGTATCTCATCGTAAACGTGAGGGACACCAGAAACGCATGGACACTGTACACGCACACACACACACACACACATACACACACAGACACACACACACACACACACACACACACACATATATATATATATATATATATATATATATATATATATACATATATATAAGTGTGGAAAGAAGAAAGTGTGGAAATGGTGGCCATAAGGAAATGTTGAGCGCCCACCAACCAGGGAATTATGAACTGTAGACATTATGCAGCACGACACCACCGTCTCACTTCACGTGAGTCTCCAAGCGGGGGGTGGCCTCCGCAGTACTTGCCTGCTTTGTTTAATATTTAATGGGGGAAGTTTCAAGACGTGCATCCTCAATATTTTAAAGCGTCTTCGTAGTTCTTACCGCACCAGTTGGTGAGCTTGCCAGCCGATTTCAGAACTGCAGCTGAGAAGCAGAAGGTGGAAGAGGAGGGCTGCGCGCTGGCCAGTTGCCAACACCTGCATGTTGCATTGAGATTTGCATGTTGCACTGCATGTTGCACATTGCAAGACCTGCACGTTGCACTGTTCTGAGACGACTGAGGCGACGTGTGGGATGAATTGTCGGCCTCGGCTGGTATTCTCCCCAGTTGTCAGCGCAGTCCCCCGTCTCCATTGACTTGGGGCATCGGCATGGGATGCCTACAGTTGTGGGTGTGGCTACCAAGGTGTTGTGGTACATGTTCGCTGCCTAAAATGTTTGAAACGTGACGCACCTTTGTAAATTAGCGCGACGATTTGGCGTTGTCAAAGTCGCAGTGCTATGGTTCCTAGCTAAACAAACCTTAGTTCTTTCCGATGCAGCTAAACTAAGCAAGTTATGTCACCAATAGCTAAGCTTTGTTCTTAGGTAAAGCCAACTACCTATAAATCAATGAAGCTCAATCGACACTGGTGGATCCGATGCAAGAGATAACAACATGAATTTTCATTTTCGTGTAAGCCTATGAACCCCATAAATCTGCTATCTCAATATTTTTAGACCATTCAAATCGCTGACTTTCGATGGCGTCCGTTTCCCAACTAGTATTAGGCAAGCGCATGGTAGCTGCCGAATAAACTGCGTCACACTTCTTGCGAAGTGTGATGTGTTTTTAACTGTAATTTTGTATCTACCATGCATATATTATTACAGTCTCTACCTCATCTTTACTCCTCAAATAAATAATTCTCAAAATGCCAATTTGAATTTTAGGTCATTTGAAATATACCAAAAGACAGAATGAACCAACAGAGTTACCAAAAACTTCTGAACTTTTTCATCGATCACCTAGTTCTTTAGTTCGAAAAGGTGTCAAAACTGACAGCCGGCAAGAAAAAAAGCCATCCTTAGGATCTTGGATTTCTGAAATACCCAGACCCTTGCATACAGTAGTAGGTAAGCGAACTTCCGTTTGTGTCCCTTCCCTTGCATGCAAAATTCACCATCTTGCCGTGTTTTCTCTTCGTTTTCGCCTGACATGTCCAAGGAAAACAACACAAAATTTAGGGCGCAATTGTTTCATGCCGTTGTATGGATAGTGCCAACTTAGATCACCTGTCGCTACTTTTCGCCCGCGACCAATCGGCGTGAGAGATTGGCGACGCTATATGACTCAACGGTCGACGTGTCGTACAACCAATAACCAACCAACTCCTGACCTCATACAGACTGCCCGAAGCTACTAACCGTCGTTGACCGTAAGATAACATTTGTTCCATATAACTTATGTTTAAAGTAGTCATACCATGACCTGAACATAGGCTGGAGCTGAGGGGCCGGCACTGGCCTACCAGCATATTGCACACACTGCTGTCTGTACAACAATTCTTGATTTCGCGAATAACATGAGCACCAAAATGATGCCTGCGTTACTAAACACGCACATTCCTTTGAGTAACATATATCCTACATTATTTAACTGAATGTGGTACATGGATCTGATACAGGCAACATTCCGCATAGTGTCACAGCTACCTGATTCTTCTTTGTATGCATATGCATGAAGAATGGAATAAGTAAATAATTTCATATAAGTTCATACGTATCCTTCAGCAAATGAACGACTAAGCGAATAGCAGCCGTCATTCGGTTAAAAAAAATATATTATGATATGCAAGTAGCAGCATTTGGAGGCGACGATGGCTTTAATGGCATACATTTCTTGCGATGATTTAGGTCGAAGCAATCAGGGACAAATGAAGAATCGGCTGTTCAGAAACTATTAGCGAATAACAGCTTAGTAATTGCCACAGATCATTCGATCATACTTGAGCCTGATTGCAAAATGTCGGTCGTTTGTCCTGTGACAGAGAAGGGTTACGCTGAGCATGCTGCCTGTCAACCTATTCTGTTGGGAATAGTGGTCCGGAGAGCACACCTTGGCATTACATGAGAATAAATATATTGTTTTCCAAATGCCAATTGGTCTGCGATGCACTTTCGGATCTATAATAATGGGGTGAGATAATAAGAATAATATGCTAGGACAGTGTTTGATTAAATACGCTCATGATGAGAACCCGAGGCAATTAACAACCACCATATATCCGATGAGCATACAACACAGTAAAGGAAGCGATCGAAGCTTGAGTGGAGAGTAAAGTGCAAAATGTGTGAAGGGAAGGTTAATCTTATTCCTGAGCACCTACTTGAGCCTGATTCATGTTCGCATGCCGTTGCAAGCCCCTCAGAACCTCGAAACGGATCAACCAATTTCTTGGCAGGATAACGCAAAATATTCGCTATATCAAAAGGAACATATACATTACCACAAACAACAAACAACAAGAAACATATACATTAAGAAACAGGAATTAAGAGGGCGGATTCAGCAGCCAAAACGTTATACATTTTGGGAATGTACTTCTCCTCCAGGAAGGCATTGTATTCAAAGACATTAAGCATAAAGATTTAGTGCTTAATAAGAGCCTCCAGTGCTCCTGTGGGTTAGACCTACGAAGGGAAGATATTTTAAGAGAATAAAGAGACTGAAGCCCTTAATCAATGTTAAATCCTGAGTTGTAAAGAGACTGCCTGCTCCATTGTGGTACCATGGTTAGTCTCTTCAGCATCACATACCCGAAGGCTGGTTCTGAATCCAACGTCAGGTACACTTGCTATTAACATAGTGCACCTGTTGTTGTTCCTGCTGTTGGGGCTTCAGCGATGGTAAAGCAAAAGGAGCTGTACCCTCGCAGTGATGCTAAAAACAATGACACTGAAGATTAACGTAGCAACGAAATTCAATCAATTTAATCCCATGAGGTAAAATGTTGACTTTGTGACCCCATTTATACACATGATGAAAGACATCAAAGATATATGGTTGAACAAAAAACAAAAAGCCCATCCAAATGAGACCTCTATAGGGCACACCTACTGACATCAATCCCACTCCAGTTAGCCCCAATTTTCATCCCCATGTACAATTTGTAATTCAGAAGCAACATTATCGGACCTAGCGACTTATTCCACCATCTTTTAATACGTACAATGAGGGATTTTCCACTGCATCACCAAGCAGCCTATTGCATTGATCAACCATCCTTTGACTGAAAACCTGTTGACGTTTAGTTGTCATACACCTTGACTTGTCTAACTTGAATTGGTGTCACTTATGTGATTCCATAATTTGGAGAGTATCATTCAGTTTGACATTACCTAGCACCGTAGCTATCTTAACCATCTCAATCATATCACTCCTTTATCTCCTATGATTGATTGATTGGATACCTAATGCCATAAACCTGTCCCCACATACTGAATTGTCGAGCCCGCTGATAAGTCTATTAGTTTTGCGCAGTACTCTTTCTAGCATATATATATATATATATATATATATATATATATATATATATATATATATATATATATATATATATATATACCTTTTCTATGAAGGGCTCCATGCTTGAGCGAATTATTATAATAATACACCTCCACCACCCTGCTTGGAAAATCCTTCAATTTATGTTTGCATATGTTAATGCCACTCTTTTTCCTTTCCCCTAGCCATCCTTCAATCCAGCCTGAAACTTTTATATCAGTCTGATGCTGCTTCATCTGATGGATCTAATGGATGCTTGTATGGAACTTCATCAAAAGCTTTACTAAAGTCTAAATGCACTGCGTCCATCCTGCTTCTATTGACAATTTCCTTAGTTACAAACTCAATGCATTCCATAATTTTAGTTGAGCATGATCTCCCAGATAGAATTCCATGCTGGCTGTCCCTTGAAAGTTAAGCCAGTCAAAATGAGTCTGAACATTCCCCTTGACAAGTTGGTTTAACACAAATTGCTAATTAGCGTGGTGAAGCTAACTGGCCTGCAATTTCCTGTATAATTTATACTGTCCTTGAAAATCGTTACTACATTTGCATTACGTCAATATTGACGTACATCGGAGCACTCAAATGATAGCCTCAAAATGATGCCCAGAGGAACTGCAAAAACTTGGGAACACTGAACTAATATCTTAACATAAATGTCACCCGGGCCTGTTGCTTTACTTGACTTTATGACATGTATGTGGTTTTCCACAAATTCTGTAGTTAGTGGGTTTTTTTAAAAAAATTATTGTTTACCTTACCCCTGCCATAGAACAACATTAAGTATTTTCTCATGTATTTGGGTTCTTTTTAGTTTAAAAAATCATGAGAAATGGTTGCTTATGCTCTACTATATCGCTATCTCATCACACACTACATTTCACTCCAGCTTACATGCATGTGTACTTAAATTGCTCCTAAAGGTTCTACCTTTAATAGCATACCAGTCAATGGCGCAGCCAGGATTCGCCTAAGGGCTCGGCCAAAACAAATCTGAAGAAACAGAGAAAGTTTGCGGAACGAGCCGAAAAGGTATGGTTCTGTGTGGTGAGAATCTCAAAGGTTCTCATTTGTTGTGGGGAATTTTGTTTATCCTAAGGGAGAGGGTGGGCCTCCGACCCCCACCTTGGCTGCGCCTGATACCATTATGCTACGCATTCGTGCATAATGGAGTCTTCTGACAAGGGCTCCTTGCAATTCAGCTGATTTTCTAAGACATGCTATAGTCAAGCACACATTTTCTTCGAACAAAGGCAACAGCCATCTATTTTTCCACACAACATAATACCGGATTTTTTAATGCATGACAACTCCATGGCAGAGACGCTGGAGCAAACAGAACTTGCCACCCTGAATACTTATACTGAGCCGCCTCTGGTAGTATCGGCGTTCATCGATTTTGAAGGGAGGCAAAAAGCGGATGGCTAGGAGAATGAACAAAGTTTGGAGCTCTAGTTCCAATAACTCATCAGTAGTGGGCGAAAAAAAAACTGAAGGAAAACGGCAGAATTCACCCTCCCATCCACACTGAGGAGTACGGCTAATGAGACCAAAATGCGGTTTAACTCCAGCCAGCCACCCAGGCTGACTGATGAAGAAGGCGACCGCTATCGGTATTATTACCACCGACGGCTCGCATAGTGAGTTCTGCAGCATAGTAAGTTCTGCAGCGTAGTGAGTTCTGCAGCATGCTGAGTGTCAGCGACAGCGCACGGCTGGGTGGGTGTTAGTGAGAAGCCCATTAGCGCACGACAAGCCCATCTGCTCAATTGACAACAGACAAGGCGCCGACAGGAGCGCTAAATGAACCCGGCCAAGCGCTGAAACCAGAGTATACAGTCGGATCCCTGTGTCTACCAGTCACGCTCGCATCGCCCTGCCTTGAGTGTTGGTACATACAGCCTCGTGTGAGATTGGTACATACAGCCTCGCGACTTCAGGCATGTATGCAGAGGTAAAACGATTTCGAATGCGATGCAGTCACCAAATTGCTTTATTGAAGGGAGGAATAGAAAGCGTCGTCGATCGCTTGAGACGGGACAATGAGATCTCCGGATGCAAACCAAGTACTTCGGCAACTTGCCACCCGGGATAGATGGAATGTTCCGACTGCGGTGCGAGGTGCACGCTGAGTTGCCCGCCAGCGAGAATGTCGCCACGAATCTCTACCGCTGAACACGGATTAAGATCACCCCACGATGAATGTTGAAATAAAAGTTGATGAAATTCAAGATTAGAAGAGCTCAGCTCACACCGAGGGACAAAACAGGCGCGAAGCGTTGTGACAAAGTTGATACGGTTTCAAAAGCGTGACGGCCAAGCCGGGCTGGGCCGCTCCGATCAACTTGGCAGTGTACATAGTGGTTCAAGCTGTGGTAGCCACGCCGCGTCAGCGGAAGGGCAGCCGGGCAAGAACGTGGCAGCAGCTAGCTGGTGTGACGAGCGAGTGAATTGGGTGATACGAAAGATGGCGTCAGCGCAATCAGCCACTGGCGCTGGAGAGCCACTGGCGCTGGAGAGGTACTGGCGCTGGAGAGTGATCGGCGCTGGAGGGCCACTGATGCTAGAGAGCTGTTGCAGAGTTGGAGAGCTGTTGGAGAGCGTTTGCGCTGGAGAGCCACTGGCGCTGGAGAGGTACTGGCGCTGGAGAGGTACTGGCGCTGGAGAGTGATCGGCGCTGGAGGGCCACTGATGCTAGAGAGCTGTTGCAGAGTTGGAGAGCTGTTGGAGAGCGTTTGCGCTGGAGAGCCACTGGCGCTCGGCGGTGACGCTATCGTAGCCTCGTGCGCGCCGTCGGGCTATGCGTGCGGCGACACTGGCGCTCCTCTGTATACCCTGCATACCCTGCATACTCTGTATAACCTGCATACCCTGCATACTCTGTATAACCTGCATACTCTGTATACCCTGCATACTCTGTATACCCTGTAGACCATGTACACCCTGTATATCCTATATACCCTGCATACCCTGTACACTGTATACCCTATATACACTGTATACCCTGCATACCCTGCATACTCTGTACACCCTGTAGACCCTGTATGCCCTGTATATCCTATGTACCCTGCATACCCTGTACACTGTATACCCTGTATACACTGTATACCCTATATACACTGTATACTCTGTATACACTGTATACCCTGTATACACTGTATACCCTGCATACTATGTACACCCTGTAGACCCTGTATGCTCTGTATATCCTATATACCTTGCATACCTTGCACTGTATACACTGTATACACTGTATACCCTGTATACCCTGTATACACTGTATACCCTGTATGCACTGTGTACCCTGTATACACTGTATACCCTGTATATACTGTATACCCTGTATACACTGTATTCCCTGTATACACTGTATACCCTGTATACACTGTATATCCTGCATACTCTGTACACCCTGTAGACCCTGTATGCTCTGTATATCCTATATACCTTGCATACCTTGCACTGTATACACTGTATACACTGTATACCCTGTATACCCTGTATACACTGTATACCCTGTATGCACTGTGTACCCTGTATACACTGTATACCCTGTATATACTGTATACCCTGTATACACTGTATTCCCTGTATACACTGTATACCCTGTATGCACTGTATACCCTGTATACATTGTGTACCCTGAATTCCTTGAATCCCCTGCATATCCTGCATACCTTGTATACC
Source organism: Ashinkailepas kermadecensis (assembly GCA_034440615.1). Classification (NCBI taxonomy): domain Eukaryota; kingdom Metazoa; phylum Arthropoda; class Thecostraca; family Neolepadidae; genus Ashinkailepas; species Ashinkailepas kermadecensis. The sequence continues at coordinate 215,353 of JAOTOM010004330.1, read as the reverse complement.
CTGTATGCCCTGCATGCCCTGTGGTGTAACCTGTATACCCTGTGTATACTCTGTATGCCCTTCGTATACATTGTATACACTGTGTATATCCTGTACACCCTGTGCATACACTGTATACCCAGTGTATACACTGTATACCCTATATGTCCCGTATATGCCCTGTATGTCCTGTGTATGCCCTGTATACACTGTGTATACTCTGTATGCCCTGTGTATACCCTGCATACCCTGTATATACCCTGTATCCCATGTGTATACCTTATATACCTGTGTATACCCTGTATGATCTTTGTATACCCTGTGCACCCTGTATACCTTGTGCACCCTGTGTACCCTGCATGCCCTGTATATCCTGCATACCCTGCATGCCTTGTGTAACCTGCATACCCTGTATGCCCTGCATGCCCTGTATACCCTGTATACCCTGCATACCCTGTATGCCCTGCATACCCTGTATGCCATTTATACCATGTAGGTAGCCGGCGGACGGCGCCACAGTCTTACTGACGTGTGCGATGAATAGCGTCGGTATCGCCTGTGTGCACTCGGTACGAGCCTCTCCGACGATCGCTGGACACAGCAGTTGGGCGGACAGGCTGGACACAGCAGTTGGGCGGGTGGACAGGCTGGACACAGCAGTTGGGCGGGTGGACAGGCTGGACACAGCAGTTGGGCTGGTGGACAGGCTGGACACAGCAGTTGGGCGGGTGGACAGGCTGACACAACAGTTGGGCGGACAGGCTGGACACAGCAGTTGGGCGGGTGGACAGGCTGGACACAACAGTTGGGCGGACCACAGACTGGACACAGCAGTTGGGCGGGTGGACAGGCTGGACACAGCAGTTGGGCGGGTGGAGAGGCTAACACAGCAGTTGGGCGGGTGGACAGGCTGACACAGCAGTTGGGCGGGTGGACAGGCTGGACACAGCAGTTGGGCGGGTGGACAGGCTGGACACAACAGTTGGGCGGACCGCAGGCTGGACACAGCAGTTGGGCAGGTGGACAGGCTGGACACAGCAGTTGGGCGGACCGCAGGCTGGATAGACGAATTGGCCAGAACTACGTGAATGATACATCGTTTCGCGGGCAACAGGGACAAAATGTTGCCCGCTGATGATGTAACAGTTTGTCAATGAGATTACCCAGAAGAGAATTGTTGTTCGAAGTGAAACTGAGGGCAATACAGTTCTTCAGAATAATTTCAGGGGGAAACGGTGGCTTAATCAGCGGGCAACATTTTGCCTCTGCTATCCGTTAGGTCATGTATCGTTCGTTGTCTTGCATTGATCGTTTTTGCATTCCTGCTCACCTGATCACTATATGACCTGCTCATTAACTCACCTGATCACGAACTAACCTGGTCACTAACTCAACTGATCGCTAATTCACCTGATCACTTACTCACCTGATCACCGACTCACCTAATTACTAACGACAGCTCGCATGCGCAAGGTCATGTCTTGTTCCGCAGATGATACATACAAGCATAAATAGCAGCATAGTACACCATTTATCCAGTGCGCATCAACTAGTGATTGTTGATCGTTGCATTACAGCTGGACAGTGGTCATGTCTCTCTTTAGCAGCTGTGCTGAGGTGGCAGTGTTGTTGCTTTTCATGCAGGGGCGGCGCTGCTGTAGGCTACTGCCGCTGCTGACATTGTCAAAAGCTAATTACGGACCTTATTGTCTGTACCAACAATACCAGTGGGTCCAAAGCATAGACCTGGTCCTAAGCTGTACCATTGAGACTTCCGCTGCTGACATGCTGAGATAGGTTTACTGGTGGCACGGTGTAAAGATGCATATTCTCGAGAAATGATTTGAGTTAATTTTGTGTCGTTCATTGCCGTGGCATCGGTCAACAGCCAGTTTGAAGCGATCACGTTGATTGGCTGTCATTAGTCACGTGATTGCCGACAACATGCCATGTCGGGCATGTCGACGTTCGCCAGCATTGCCACTTTCCGAACCAGTGTATTGCCAATGTAGCGACGCAGGCTGGCCGCTGTTGTTGGCGGGCGCTAGCCCAACAAAGGCTGTACCGCCGGGTGCCTGCCGCTGTTGTTGAGGCGGGCGCCGGTCCAACAGAGTCGGTACCGGTTGTCGGCTGCTGCATGACCGCCGCAGTCGATGCGCCCCTAAACTCCAACCGGTTGTCGGCTGCTGGCTGCTGTTGCTGGCGGGCGCCGGGCCAACAGAGACTGTACCGCCGGCCCTACAGAGGCGGTACCGGTTGCGGTCGTGCGCTGGGCGTGACCCGTGTATTGACGACCTTGGCCGGGTGAGGTGACCTCGACGCGACGTCGATCACGTGACGGCGATCGAAGGCGGCCGCGCGCCTGCCGCCGTCTCTCGTACGTGTCGAGGTGAACAGTCTCTGAGTTGTCGCCCACGGAAACCACCTGCAACGGGTGGCAGCCGATCACTTGCGCTGTTCGTCAGCGCTCAGAACCGAAAGGGCCTTGGAAATAGAGCAATATGCGAGAGGAAATGCGAGCCCATCACTTCACCAATTTACGTGTAGGCAGGACTGCCCTTCCATACTCATGCTTCCATTCCATACCCGTGTTATCTAATTTCCTTAAATTCCAGGGATGAGAAGAAGATAAAGGTAAATCAAGTTAATGTGTGTCGCACCACTCCTCGCTCGTAAACATAGACTGTGTCATCTCAGGACTCGGGTTATCCCTCGGATAGGCTGCCGTTTGACGTCTGGTCTACCAAATGCAGGTGCTTGAGCACACACAAATCTTAATTGCCATTTCTACTACCCAACAATCAGTTTTTAGCGGTTGGGCTATACGGTTTGATAATACCGAACTGTTCTCGGTCGGCCCACTCCCCACCAGAGGAAATGGAAGGATATGTTCCTTCGCCGTACCAACACAAATTGGCATCCCAGGCGTATTGCCACTGCAAGCCAAATAATGCAACACTACCGGACGTCGGTCGTTGACTTGCAACGCAACACACATCCGCTGCGCTTTGAGCGCGTGCACAAATGTCATGCAAAGAACACAACACTGCATCAATGGTGAAAGTCCAGGTGTAACCGCAATTCAGTCATGATGGACCGGCATCGACCCCCCCCCATCCCGTCCTTTCCCCACACTGACGGCGGACAGCCATATATCGCCCGCGGGCATCTGCGGCCAGCATGGCGCGACTGGTATCCAGGAGAAGAGATCCAAATCAACGGCACACACGGAACACCATCGGATCTGATCGTGCTGATATATGCTGCATCTGACCTTATGTGCGTTGCATCGGATCTGATACGTGCTGCATCGGATCTGATACGTGCTGCATCTGATCTGGTATGTGCTGCATCTGAGCTGATTTGTGCTACATCTGATCTTATATGTGCTTGTGTGGGACAATGTTTTCAAAAGCGTTACCAAGTCTATTGGAGGACAAAATATGATGTGAATTATCCGCTTGCTGCGCTATTCGGTTCGTCAGATATTCCAGAAATCTGAGTGCCAGTAGAGAGTCGGATGGTCCATTCTAATGTCGACTTGGATTAATGGCGAGATACTTGAATGCGGCAAGTAGTTCGAACATCAAAAGGATGGCTTAACACAACTGATGTGCATCGCTCGTGACCTATGACCCATTGCGAAATATGACCTATTGCGGCTAAACGGCATCGCGTCACTTGATTAACGTCCTTCGGCATGGACAATCTGCATGTGCCGAAAAGCTTCCGGACGATTTTCTAATAGCCTTATCGCATGCCACTCGTTGGTCGTTGAATCGACCTGCAATGCGAGGCATCGCACCAGCAGGCCGGCCAGTGTCCACACCCGGCCGAGCCGGCAGGGCGCCTGCCAGCACCTTCCAGCGTGCCACCATTCCCGGCCCGACGGAAGGCCAGTGTCCCACACCCGGCGCGAGCTGCCAGTGCCGCACACCCGGCCCGAGCCGGCAGGACGGCCAGTGCCCCACACCCGGCCCGAGCCGGCAGGACGGCCAGTGCCCCACACCCGGCCCGAGCCGGCAGGGCGGCCAGTGCCCCACACCCGGCCCGAGCCGGCAGGGCGGCCAGTGCCCCACACCCGGCCTGAGCCGCCAGTGCCCCACACCCGGCCCGAGCCGGCAGGGCGGCCAGTGTCCCACACCCGGCCCGAGCCGGCAGGGCGGCCAGTGTCCCACACCCGGCCCGAGCCGGCAGGACGGCCAGTGTCCCACACCCGGCCCGAGCCGGCAGGACGGCCAGTGCCCCACACCCGGCCTGAGCCGCCAGTGCCCCACACCCGGCCCGAGCCGGCAGGGCGGCCAGTGTCCCGCACCCGGCCTGAGCCGCCAGTGCCCCACACCCGGCCCGAGCCGGCAGGACGGCCAGTGTCCCACACCCGGCCCGAGCCGGCAGGGCGGCCAGTGCCCCACACCCGGCCCGAGCCGGCAGGACGGCCAGTGTCCCACACCCGGCCCGAGCCGGCAGGACGGCCAGTGCCCCACACCCGGCCCGAGCCGGCAGGACGGCCAGTGTCCCACACCCGGCCCGAGCCGGCAGGACGGCCAGTGCCCCACACCCGGCCCGAGCCGGCAGGACGGCCAGTGCCCCACACCCGGCTCGAGCCGGCGGCTGGTCGAGCTCGACCTCCGCTCGTCGAGGCCGATGATGGCCTGATAACGCCACCAGTTTGGCGGGACCTGGTGCCGACGCTCCAAGGCCGCTTGGTATCGAGCGCCAGCGCCATGCCAGTCCACCGTCCTTGCCAACGGTTGTGTGCGTCGCGCTCATGAATAGTGGATTGCCTTTGTGTGCGGTACTACTGTACGTTCGTTTAGTTTGCTTGTATACACCTCGTTTTATAGCTCCGAGCTAATTGCGATCGTCAAGGCACTGTCATTCATAGAGATTTCTCAGGACGCTTTGCATGCAGTGGCGTACCGAAGGAGGGGGGCATTTGGGGAAGTTGCCCCTCGCTCCCTGTGAGGTTGTGGGGCCCCAAGAATCGTGCCGGACTTCGGAAAAAATTGCGCCAGGCTCTCTAAAAATCCCGCTGGACCCCCGAAAATCGCACCTGGGCCCATATTGGAGCCCCAAATAGTCGCGCCGAGGCCCCTGAAAATTACGCTGGGAGCCCCAAAATCGCATCAAGGGCCATGCAAATCACATTGGGGCCCCTAAAAATGACACTGCCCCCCCCCCCCCAACTCAAGGCCCCTGAATATCACATTGGGGGCCCAAAAAAAATCGTTCCTAAAAATGACGCTGGAGCTCATATAAGTGGCACCATGGCCCCTGAAAATACCGCAGAGCCCCCAAAAAGTCGTGCCGGGGCCCCGAAGTTCACGATGGGGCCTCAAAACGTCTGGTTGGGGCCCTGGAAATAATGCTGGGGGCTGAGAAGTATCGCCGGGGCCCCGGAAAATCACGCTGGGGCCCAAATGATCGGGCTGTGTCCCTGAAAATTGCGCTTTGTCCCCTGAAAGTCGGACCGGGGCTCCCTGAAAATCACGCTGGGGCCTTAAAAGTTCGCACCTAGGCGCCGGAAAATCACGATGGGTGTTAAAATAGTCGTGCCAACGGGATTCATGAAATTAACGACGGGCCCCAAAAGGTCGGGCCGGGCCCCTAAAAATCAAGCTGAACCTGGGGATGCTAAAAAGTCACACCCGATCTCCTTGGGGCTCGACAGGTCGCACCGGGCCTCAAAAGTCTCAATGGGGCCATCCAAAAATGAAGCCACCTCCCCCCTCCAAAAAAAAAATGCAGAGGCTTACAAAAATAGAACTTGACCCCAAAAGACCACAAAGGGACTTCATCGAATCAGGCCGAGCACCAGAATATTCAAACAGGACCCGAAAGAAAATACTCTGACGGGCCTTTCTACCCAGAAGGGTGCCATCGGCTGAAGAAAAAAAAACTCGTTGAGCAGCCGCAATGACGTACCGAAGAAGAAATTTTCCCCTCCCATTCCTGAAGGGGAGGGCTCCCAAGAATCGCGCCGTGGTCCCCAAAATCGCGCTGGGGGCCTATGAATTCGCATCGCGGCCCCCAGAGTTCGCGTAAGTGGCTCCAAATGAATACAGCGGGCATCAAAAGAACTTGCACTGGGCCCGAAAATTTGCACCGGGGTCCGCCAAAATCACGCTGGGGCCCAGCTAAGTACAACGCGCGCCCCGAACTACAGCTGAGACCGAAAATATTGCGCTCGGGACCCAAAGTTCCCGTCGGTAGTAACATAAATTCGGGTCGGTGCATCAAAAATCCCCTCGGTGCTCCCAAAAATAGGCGTCGATGGCCCCCAATATGCACAACATGGCCCCAAGAATCGCATCGGGTCTCAACAAAAATAAAGCCGGAACCCTCGCAAATAACGAGAGATTCCGAAAAATAGATCTCCAAGTCAAGACAAAAAAGCTCCGGAACCCCAAACATACCAACTTAAATGCCTTAAAAATCGCGTACGGTCCGTAAAAAGCCCTGGAGCTCGAACAAATCGCAACGGGACACCAGAATATAGCGCCGGGTGTCCGAAAAATCAGGCCGGGACTTGGACTTCAGACAATTCAGAAGTCACCAAAAATTGCGTCAGGCCCGGAAAACTGGCGTCGAGCCCCCACCCCCCGTAGCTACGCGCCTGGGTCAGAAAAGTCGCGCTGGGAATCCGAGAAATTATACTGGAGCCTCCAAAATCATGCTGGGGTACCACACATATGCAATCAGGAGCCCCAAATAACACAGTGGGATCCAAAATGCACAACGGGAGGCCGCAAATGAGCCGGGCCCTCCAAAGCGTACCGAGGCTCGCAAAAAGCGACAGGGCCTTAAAACATGCGTTGCAACTAAAAATAAATTCACCGGGATCTATAAAAAGAAACACAACGGAGGTTCTCGAAGCACACCCGAGCCATGAGACCGCTGGGGGCCTCAAACACATGCCAGAGCTCTCAACAAGCGACATGGTACTAATGAAGAACCAAAAGACCGGGCAGTAAATATGCATATCGAGGTCTTCGAAAACTCGCCGAAACCTAAAAAATATCGGAGGTGCACAGAAAAGCAACAAAGCTCTTAAAAAGGCCGTGGTCTCGAAGCCCTTGGTGCCGGGATCCTAGCAAAGATTGGCGGGAGCCCCAAAACATATCCGTAGACAGAGAATTACGCAACGAGTCCAAAAAAGAACACCTAGCTATGGCCTCGGTTCGGTAGTCAGTCTGGGAGCATATCTAACCAAAGGGATGAGGTGCATCAAAGCTCAGCGGGTTTCTGGATTTCTTAACCACCAGAAAATGTGGGGAAAAGGAGCTAATCATCGAATTGAATTGATCGAATTTTCCCGGCGAACCCCCATGCGAAGCATTCCACACGTCAATTATGGCACAAGACAGTCATGTGACAGCAATTAGCAAAACGTGGGAGGCCTAGCAAAAACTGGAGAATCGCATGAAATGTGGCGAATGCGCCGAATGCGTAAGGCGGGTGTGCAGGTGCACGAATGTTGCCGTTTTGGCGACCGGGCGTTATTAACTGGAATGCGTGAATTTTGGAAATTTTACATTTTCGAGTGACTTGTACAGGTGTAATTTCAGCAGTGTAAGGTGACTTATCAAGGGATACCAAAAGGAAAAACCTTCAAACAGGATGGTGCAGTTGGGTTTGAAAACCGGTGACGCAGAAACGATAGTGGTAGATTGGGGCCCTCCACAGGACAATTAAGTTGGTCACTAATTATTTTATTATAAAGAACGGCCCCCTTTGAAAACATAGTGGTCGAAATCCGTGGACAATATAATAAATGGGGCAGGTGGGCCCCATCCAAATACGCTCCCCCCCTATCGCAAATCCTTGGTACGTCACTGTTTGCATGTGGATCCATTTGATTACCATAGCAGCCCTTTGGCACTGATCGCATTTTATTCATCAGACCCTCTACTACTCTAGGCATATTCATACGTTGGAACGAGACGGAAAAACCATCCGCTTGTGCCGGATTCCAAACCACACAGGGCTGTGCGGCAACGAGCGTGCGGGCTCAGCGGCGAAGTGGGCAGCACGGAACACCCGCTCACGCATATGTGGACAGCACGGAACACCCACTCACGCATATGTGGACAGCACGGAACACCCGCTCACGCATATGTGGACAGCACGGAACACCCGCTCACGCATATGTGGGCAGCACGGAACACCCGCTCACATATATGTGGGCAGCACGGAACACCCGCTCACGCATATGTGGGGAAGCACGGAACACCCGCTCACGCATATGTGGACAGCACGGAACACCCGCTCACGTATATGTGGGCAGCACGGAACACCCGCTCACGTATATGTGGGCAGCACGGAACACCCGCTCACGCATATGTGGGCAGCACGGAACACCCGCTCACGCATATGTGGGCAGCACGGAACACCCGCTCACACATATGTGGGCAGCACGGAACACCCGCTCACGCATATGCCCATATGCCCACTTCCTGCTAGGAACCACTTTTCTAGGGTCTCAAGCTTCATACTTGCTTAGTGACAAAAGGCATTGGGTAAAGAAACTGACAATAAGGTGCATGCAATCTAGGACATTGGGCGTCGTGTCTGCGCAGGTCCAGACCAGAGGAGGCTGCACTCTGCAGGATGCGCATCAGGCACCCCCACGCTACCCATCGCTAACTCCTCTGTGGGGAGGAGAGATCGCAGTGCCTCCCGCTGTCTGAAATCCTGACTGCGCAGTCTGCGCCACCTACCACTCACGTGCCAACAATTTACCCGGGAGCGCAGATTGTTTTATGAAAGAAACGCGAGTCGTTTGATATATGAAAACATTCTGGGGAACAACTCAAAACTTGCACATCCCGGGAACTTGTTCCGCGACCTGTCAGCGATTGGATTTCAAACCACGTGCACTCCCAGGCAATAGTTTTCACCGACAGTAAGGCACTGGAATAAAAGCTTCGGGCACCAACGATGAAGTCTGGTCGAAGTGCCCTGAAGCACAAACAACTAACTATCGAATAGTGGATTGCAACAAGTGTGTCCAACATTGAGTTACAGGGTAGATGCGACGACATGTGTGTGTCAAGGTCAGGAGTGTGCCGGTATCGCGGGGGGTGGGGGGGGCGGCTCGGCTGCCGCAGACCCGCCGCCTGCTGTCGGCTATACTGCTGCCAAACTACGCCTGCTTGTTAGAGCTGGCGGTGTGGGTCGGTGGAACGAGCTCAATGGCGTCAGTTCGTTAGCAGTCGCTGCCGCTGTGTGTCAACACATCAACCAGCCAGCTGACCATCGGCCAACCGACCATCCAACCGACCATCCAACCGACCATCCAACCGACCATGCAACCGACCATGGAACCGACCGTGCAACGGACAATGCAAGCGACCATGCAACCGACCGTGCAAGCGGCCATCAAACCGATCGCCAAACCGCCATCAAACGGACCATCCAACCGACTGACTCTGAGCTAAGCAACTCTCGCTCCTGACTCGGCGCCCGACTCGCTTCTGACTCGCTCCCGACTCGTTGCCGACTCGGCTCCCGACTCTTCGTCCGAATCTTCGTCCGACTCGCTCCCGACTCGACGCCCGACTCGGCGCCACCATCGGCCGGCGATGTCGACTGTCTGGGATCGACTGGAGTTTCGGCGGCCGGCGGCGGCGGCGGTGTCCGCCGCTCGCCATCTCGGCTCGCTCGATGCACCCCCTCCCCCCGGGCATGAGGTGTGGCCGTCTCGCCACCTCACCGTTCTCCGGGCACAGCGCAGGCCGGCGGCCGGTCAGCTCAGCAGGGGGCGGGCTGACAGCCCTGCAATCAAGGCACGTCGCAGCGGCAACTCTCTCTGTCTCCTTTGTCTCCTGAGCCTGGTGGCGTTCTGGGTCGCCATGCTTTCTTGTAGGCAAGCGGTGTTCAATGAGTGGTGCGTTTGAGCGGTGAACATTGCTGAATGTGGTGGAGGAATTTCAGTCGTGCTGGAGATCTCTGAGTTTAGTGGACGTAATGTGGCATAGTGGCAGCGTAGCGAGCGTCAATTACCACTCCCCACAACACATTGACTTATCACCGGATGTGAAATGCCTGAGCGCTACTGCCATCATAACTGCGACTAAGCAGTGGTTCCGATGCTCCTCGACCTGATACGTTTGCACAATTCCAAATCGGGCTGTGTTAGTGACCCATCCATCTGATTTAAAGCCACACATCCGAGGCACCGTATGTGGTTCTCAGAATACCCCCACTGCTGGGTATGATGGATGGTTCCTCCAATTAAACCATAAATATGATGAATTATCAACAAGCTGCTATTTTAATTGGACGTTAGTATTTGGTACCACCGTGAAGTTTTCCTCCTCCAGCCCCACCGGACAAGATTGAGTGGGTTGTATTTGAGTAGATTAGCCAGGAATAATTGATTTAATTGAGAACGGATATTGAAGGAGCAATTTAGCACTTTTGCATATACTGCGTCATGTATCAGTGTGTTGAATGCGTAATGCATGCATGTGGAAGGATGCGGTAAAGTTCGCATAAATGTTCATGTGATGTTCAAACCAGTTTCGTCGATCTGAAAATGTGTGCATTCATTGTGTAACCATATGTTTCAAAGTATGTCGTCAACACCAGTCTTTTCCCTCATGATGTATCATATTTACTATGCTAGGTACATTCATTATTCCACTCGGTGTAATGCAAGACATGAGAGTGTTAATTATTATGTATCTCAAGTTGTATTCCAATCAAAGATTGGATGGAAGACTGAAGCTATTTTTCCTTGCCATGCATAATATCCTTTAATAATACAATGATTCCGAATAAAATAAGACCGGAGAGCTAGATTGGATTGGATTGCGGTTTTACGACGCAGTCAGCAGCTGAGGCCATATGGCGTCGCCTGCCTCTGACCCTGGCAGGAAGGGTGGGCATCGCGGGGAATCGAACCCCGTACCTCTGGCGTGCCAGACGCTCAGCTTAGCCGATGAACTACCGACGCCCCAAACCGCAGAGCTGATGTGATCGACTGACCACTAGCATTGTCACATGAGACAATACCAGTGGACACATAATGTCATTACGGCTGAACTTATAGTAATAAACTATGCAGTCCATAATATATAGTCAATATGTCAATATAGTCTATGTAGTCAATATAGTCAATAAGACGAATAAATTACAGTACCATAAAATTACGTCAACATTTACGATTCATTTCAATACATATTTCAAAACATTTTTAGCACTTCGTAAAAGCAATTAATCTACCCGGATCTTGCTTTAAAAATGAAGGTGACTGGCCCACCACCAGTTGTCTACATACCCCGTCCGTCTGATGTCTTCATACCCCGTCTGATGTCTCCATACTCGTCTGATGTCTTCATTCCCCGCCTGATGCTCCATTCCCCATCTGATGTCTCCATTCCCGCCTGATGTAGTCATGCCCCGCCTCATGAAACCATTCCAGCCTGATGAATCCATACCCCGTCTGCTGTCTCCATACCCCGCCTGATGTCTCCATTACCGCCTGATGAATCCAAGCCCCGTCTGATGTCTTCATACCCCGTCTGATGTCTCAATTTCCCGCCTGATGTCTCCATTACCGCCTGATGAATTCATGTTCCGTCCGATGTCTTCATGCCACGTCTGATGTCTCCATACTCGTCTGATGTCTTCATACCCCGCCTGATGCTCCATTCCCCATCTGATGTCTCCATACCCCGACTGATTCCTCCATTCCCGCCTGATATCTCGCGCTCTTTTATACCATCCGCTTAACGTGCCGTGTGACTGTTGCAGGCACGCTCTCCGCCGTCGGCGGCGCTCTATCTCTCCTCCTCCTGCTGACGCACTACCACCTGACGCACGCGCAAAGTTTCGTCCGCGTACCGGAACACCCCGACCCGGCCAACAACTACCAAGAGTCGAAGGAGCGCGACCTGGTCGTGCACACGGACAAGGGCCTGCTGCGCGGCATCACCCTGACGGCGTCCACCGGGCGGCAGGTGGACGCCTGGCTGGGCGTTCCGTTCGCGCAGCCTCCGCTCGGCCACCTGCGCTTCAAACACCCGCTGCCGATGCAGGCGTGGCAGGGTGTGCGCGAGGCGCGCACGCTGCCCAACTCCTGCTGGCAGATCAAGGACGAGTTCTTCGGCGACTTCGAGGGCTCGATCATGTGGAACGCCAACACCCCGCTGAGCGAGGACTGCCTGTACTTGAACGTGGTGCGACCGCGGCCGCCGACTGTGCGGCCGGCCGCGGTCATGCTCTGGATCTACGGCGGCGCCTTCTACAGCGGCACCTCCACGCTGGACGTGTACGACCCCAAGATCCTGGCGTCCGAGGAGAACGTGATCGTCGTCTCGATCCAGTACCGGGTGGCGTCGCTCGGCTACCTGTTCCTGGACACGCCGGAGGCGCCCGGCAACGCCGGCATGTTCGACCAGATGATGGCGATCCAGTGGGTGCAGCGCAACATCGCCGAGTTCGGCGGCAACCCGCGCAACATCACGCTGTTCGGCGAGTCGGCGGGCTCGGCCAGCGTCAGCATGCACCTGCTGTCGCCGCTGTCGCGGCCGCTCTTCAGTCAGGCCATCATGCAGTCCGGCTCGGCCACCAACCCGTGGGCGGTGCTGGACCGCAAGGAGGCCAAGATTCGCGGCCTGCGACTGGCCGACGCCACCAGGTGTCCTACCAACTCGAGCAGCCTCGACGACGTCGTCAAATGCCTGCGCCAGGTCAAGCCGAACAAGCTGGTCCACTCCGAGTTCTTCACCACCGGCATTTGCCAGTTTCCGTTCGTGCCGGTGGTGGACGGAACGTTCCTGGTAGAAGATCCGAAAGTGTCGCTGGCGATGGGCAACTACAAGCGCACCAACATCCTGGCCGGCAGCGTCCACGAGGAGGCCAACTTCTTCCTCATCTACTACCTAGTCAACTTGTTGAAGCTGGAGGAGAACGTGGTGGTCACGCGCAGTCAGTTCCTGGAGTCGGTGACAATGGTGAACCCATACTTCACCACGCCGGCGCGCCAGTCCATCGCGTACGAGTACACCAACTGGGTCAACCCCGAGGACCCCGAGTCGAACCTGGACGCAGTCGATAAGATGGTCGGCGACTACCAGTTCCTCTGCGGTGTCAACGACTTCAGCGAGACGTACGCCAAGACGGGCAACACCGTGTACATGTACCACTTTACGCAGCGCGCCGCTGCCTCCGCTTGGCCCAAGTGGATGGGCGTGCTCCACGGCGACGAAATCGCGTTCATCTTCGGCGAACCTCTCAACCCGGCCAAGCGCTTTTCAAGCGACGACGCCAAGCTCTCCAGAAAGATGATGCGCTATTGGGCCAACTTCGCCAAAACAGGGTGAGTGGCCGGCCCTATGAGCAGTTCAGAGGAGGCCGTGCCGACGATAAGGATGAGGCAGGTACGCTTTGTTTTTCTGTGAATGTTTGCTGATTTTCAAGGTCTGTTTTTCAAGTCAATTCTAGTACATGGTGATCATTAGTTAGATTAGCTTGACTTATGCCAGGCGGACTTACGCCAGGTACTTAGGTAGATAGTTAGATTAAGTTATACCAGGTAGCACACAGTCACCACCAAGTTCGTCTTAAATTCGAGGAGTGCGGACTGTACAAGAGTAGCTTGGTTTATCTGCAGGTCGTACGGTGCATGGGTTTGGAAGTTGCGAAGTTGGCGACATTTCGCCTATCTGAGTGACTGGAGAATAAGATCCGTGAAATGTTCGGGTCGCGCTGGCAGAGTATAGGTCCAGCCGCTGAAGTCGAGCCTCGCATCCATCACCAGTACTGGCCGGTCGATAAGGCAATTATCGCCAGACACCTGCCTCTGTCTGGTCACCGAGCCACACCTGCCTCTACCTGGTCACCGAGCCACACCTGCCTCTATCTGGTCACCGAGCCACACCTGCCCCTGTGTGGTCACCGAGCCACACCTTCCTCTGTCTGGTCACCGAGTCACACCTTCATCTGCCTGGTCCCCGAGCCACACCTTCCTCTACTTGGTCACCGAGCCACACCTGCCTCTATCTGGTCACCGAGCCACACCTTCCTCCATATGGGCACCGAGCCACACCTGCCCCTGTGTGGTCACCGAGCCACACCTTCCTCTGTCTGGTCATCGATCCACACCTTCCTCTGTCTCTGGTCGCCGAGCCACACCTTCCTCTGTCTCTGGTCGCCGAGCCACACTTGAACACTGGGCCTCGGGCATGACGCAACTCTGTAAAGCCCTCTGAGCGACAGCCGGATTTCAAAATACGCAGGGGAATATTATTCAGCGTTCCTTCACGTAGCTACATGAATGGAATGTAAAAACAACCTCACAAATAAGATTATGATTAGCAGTGACCTTCTGTAGGTTGAAGCCAAATCACATTAGCTGGTTGAGCTAAAATGCAGGTGAATTCTAAAAGTATAGTGGATTTCAGCACCAACTTCGAGTCAGTCCTACACTCCGCCTCCACAGCTTTGATTCAAACCATGGGTGGAAATACACACACCAGCGTAAATATGGGCAGCCGGTCATCCTTTGTGGTGGTGGTGGTTATTGGTTTTACGACACGTCGACCGCTGAGTCATGTAGCGTCGCCAATCTCTCACGCCGATCGGTCGTGGGCGGGCGAAGCGTAGCGACAGGTAAGACACGAACTTACAATCTTTCGATTATGAGACGGGCAACTTACCCCGAGACTATGCGTCCCCGGTCATCCTTTGTAAAAACCAGCTGCAGTAATGTGTGTGGCTCCCACGCTAGAAGGCTGTGGTCCAATTATTATGTGACTACCTCAGTACTGAAACAGAAGTAGGGTTTTGCTCCGTGGAAGTGTTTTATTGGGAACACGAGAAAAAAAAACAACGAAGGTTAGCGAAGTTCAGTACCAATAATTAATTGGTGGCCGATTGCTTCCTTGTAGAGATCCGAGGTATATTTTTTTGTAATATTCTTATCAGTAATTGGGGTATGCTATAGCTTGAAATTTGTATCATGTTTACTTTGTGATAGAGAGATAAGCCTATAGTTCCGTCATACACCGCTTGGTAATGGAGCATCAAACGATGAATACGAGGATACCACAAAAAAGCCTCAAATAGGAATTGAAGAAAAGTTAATGAAAAACATTAATTATTTTTAAAAAATCCCCAAGCATACTTTCGGCGCATATGATTCCTGATATATCCTACACACAGGACAGGACTTCGTGATGAAATGGAACCTGGTAAATTTCATGTGGAGAAGTCGAATTCACTACCCTATATACCTTTGTGAAAGCATTATAAATGGCAACCAAGCTCGGGCAGTAGTAGCTTAACTATATCAAGGTGTGATATGATACTGACCAAATGGATGGCACTTGGAGCTGTCAAGAGATCATGTCTGCGCCACATTTGTGGACAAAATATCTAAATAACTATATGAGAGAAACGACTAGCAGACTCAACCCACTGACAAGCATGCGACACAGTAAAGGCCTGTCCCGTCCGTAAGCAATAGCATGGCTGCCATTGTGCCGAAAGACATACGCTTGGGTGCTTTAGGAATTTATCTTCTTTCAATACAATGTGCTCATTTTTAGATTAAAAATTTAGATTTTTGGATCTTTTCGTGGTATCCTCATTTTATTCGGCGATGCACCATTATTAAGAGATTAAAGGATGTAGGGCCCTTATCATATACTTATTTTCCCTCTCCCCCCCCCGCCCCTCTCTCTCTCTCCCTCTGTCCTGGTTCGCTCGCTGGTCATTATGGCGCAGTTATTGATTTCTGCGGCCGCCGCCGACGCACCAATGGTGGGGTTGTCGTTTGTTATCACACGGCCAAGGCTACGGTGTACACCGGGTGGCCACCCATTGCGCCAGCGAGACACGCCTCGTTTGCCACACGTCGACCGCGACAGTGGCGCCGGCGACGCGTCGCCACGAATTCAAGTCCATTGAAGCGCTCTGGAACCGTCGCCGGCCCGACTGGACGGCCGGGTGTCGTCGGCGGCAACGCTGAGGCGAAGACAGCCTGTGTGACGGCGACTTGCTGGACGTCCTGGTGCGACGTTCGTTAGTTGGCGACACTCAGTCGGTCAGCGCGGCCCCTCCCCACCACACACACACACACACACACACACACACACACACACATACCCCAAGGTCAGCGTGTCCGGCCTCCCCCCCCACACACACCAAGGTCAGCGTGTCCGGCCTCTCCCCACTGCACACACCGCCCAGGGTCAGCGTGCCCGGCCTCTCCCCCCCCCCACACCTCCAAGGTCAGCGTGGCCGGCCTCTCCCCTCCCCCCCCCATACACACACCAATGTCAGCCTGCCCGGCCTCCCCCCCCAAGGTCAGCGTGCCTGACATCTCCCCACCACACACACACTCCAAGGTCAGCGTGTGGGGTGCCGTGCCAAAGGTACCGTGCCGCTCGCGGCCATTGCTGCAATGCGGTCAAATTGGTGGTAAATGAATGGACGACGAGTGCTTACTTGGACGATTAAGGCGGCCGTTAACACGGGCAGCACATGTGCTTGTATTAAAACGGCGATGGTGTTGTCTGGATAATATTAGCTAATAAAAGATTCCATTAAAAGCATGCATAATTCCAAAGTAAAATATCACGATTTTTTTAACAAGGAATACATTTGTATCATTAATATGCTTACTGGGCATTCGATTGTGGTCTTGATAGTATTGACAGAGATAACCCTCTGAACAAAAAGCGTCTTTTCACCCAGGTAAATATGCTGTCAGTGCATCGCCACTGGGCTGTGGGTTGTGTGGGGCACACTTGCAACACTTCTTGGAATTGAACATTGCGCCAATGGAGCAGTTGATGCGTTGATGGTCGAGTCGTTTTGATTCGCAGATCTAGAAGTCCTTCGCGTGTTCCATGTGACCTAAAGGCATGCATTCATTGGGCCGAGTGACGATGTCAGTAGCGGCCGGTGGTGGGACATCGTCAATGGTCCGGCGGCCCGGCGAAGGTGTGGCATGACCGAGCGCTACTTCCGCACGTAGCAGCCGGATCGTTGACCTTGAACTGGCTAATGGTCGATACAGTGAACGAACCCTCACGTTGTTTTTGCGCTGTAGTGTCAGCAATGCAAACGTACGTGCGTGACGTCACTTCGTCCGAAAACAACTGCTTGTCGCACTAGCTGTCAGGTATTTTCTATTTCACCGATTATCACCGGCATCGAAGACGATATTGGAGTTGATTAGTTCGAAGGTCACTACAGGCGGTTTCACACGCGCGCTAGCGGAAAGTAATCGTCATGACATCCCAATTGCGAAGTCAGACCATATAAAGTACGTTGATCTGAACATCTTTAAATCACATGAGCGACCAAGCCAACCTATAAATAATCAAACAGACCATGCTCACTTATATAAAACGAGCATGATTGGTCCAGTAACAGTTTGCTTATATGTACATACAAACCACTATCGACCATTAGCCAGTTCAAGGTCAACGATCCGGCTGCTACGTGCGGAAGTAGCGCTCGGTCATGCCACACCTTCGCCGACCACCGGACCATTGACGATGTCCCACCACCGGCCGCTACTATCATCGTCACTCGGCTCAATGAATGCATGCCTTTAGGTTACATGGAACACGCGAAGGACTTCTAGATTTGCGAATCAAAACGACTCGGCCATCAATGCATCAACTGCTCCATTGGCGCAATGTGCAATTCCAAGAAGTGTTGCAAGTGTGCCCAACACAACCCACAGCCCAGTGGCGATGCACTGACAGCATACTTCCCTGGGTGAAAAGACGATTTTTGCTCAGAGGGTTATTTACATCTGTCAATACTATCAAGACTACCATCGAATGTCCAGTAAGCATGTTAATGATACAAATGTATTCCTTGTTAAAAATCATGATATTTTACTTGGGAATTATGTATGCTTTTAATGGAATCTTGAAGATGCTTATCTAGATCCGCGTCTGGGATGTCTCGTCGGAGACCTAGGAAGTCCTACCACACGAACCTGACTTCCGAAGTAAACGCGATGACAACAATTGCTTGCGAATTCAGTGGTCTTCAAATGTCAAGCCTTGCGAGCAGGTTGCCGCTGTGGCAAACATCGCCAACCAGCTTCGACTACAATACGTAATTGGCTCCTTGTAGTAGATGTAACCAATAACAATTCACGTCTTAAAAAATGGCGTCATCATGTGTGCTGTCATCGATGGCGGATCTTAGATTTTCCCAAGGTGCTGGGGGCATCCCGAATTGTGCTGCCTCTAGACTTCAATGCCCCAAGCATGATTTGTTGCGTTGGGGGAGGGGGAGGGGTGCGCTCCGAAAATATCTGAGCTTGCAGGTAGGATCGTGACATAGCTAGTGTTAGTCTTTTTTGGGTTTTGTGGCATCGAGACAGTTTGCAGCGCATATTCTTAGCACACAAGGGGGAGCAAGGGACACGTCCCTCCTTATAGCTTTAGACAAAAACCATTCGGGAGGGGATAAGCGTTAAAGTTTTCGATGAAAATAAATAAATAATGCAACAATCGCCCGAAGAGGTCGATTTCGATCTTTGAATGCGAACAAAACTGGTTCAGGAGGTGAGGTGCCAGTGGGAACTAAATGACCACTTGATACCTGACGGAACCCCTGTCCCACTTGAAAGCTGGTGGTCCTAGTGAGCTGAGAGGACCTTGACAATTGAGAGTCTGGATGGCCAGTAGAGGTCAGGTGTCGATGTGAAGTGCCTCTGGGCCGATGTGAGTGGCCCCGGGCCGACGTAGAAGCCCCAGGCTGATGTAGACGGTCCTGGGAAGATGCATAGGGGCTCCGAGTCCCTGGGTCCATTGGCCGACGCTGAGGGCTTCTGGCCGGGCCGGGCCAGCGTGTAGGATCTCGAGGTGGACGGAGCGACCCCGGATCGGTGGAGGGCCCCCGATCTGACGGAGAGGGTCCTGCCCAGAGAAAAAATCGTCTGAGTCAACAGAGAGGGTCCCTCGTCCGAAAGAGAGGGCCCCAGCCACTTGAAAACATCTCAGTTCATCGGAGAGGGTTCCGAACCGACATGTAGGTCCCCCTTGATCAATGTGAAGGAGGCTGGACTGACAAGGGGGGTCGGGTCGTTGGAAGGGCTCTCGGCCGAATGGAGAGGGTCATGGTCAGTGTAAGAGGGCACCTCCGCCAACGGAGACGGCATCTCAGTAGTCGAGGGGCCCATATCACCCAAAGGGAGCCCAGACTACCAGATCTTTATAATCGTGTGTGTCACCTTGCGACAATCCTGTGTGTGCCCCTGAGCCCAGGGACCCTTCATATCGGCTCGGGGTCCTCTTCGGCCGTCGGGGGCCCTCTCCGTCGGCTTAGTGATCTTCTCCATCGGTTCACGGCCTTCTTCGTTAACTCAGAGGTCCTTGCCTGGAGGCTCTTTCAACGACTTTGGCGGGGGTGGGAGGGGGGGTGGCGTCGGCCTAGAAGCCCTTCACGCTTCCCCGGAATTCGGTCCTCAGCGTCTGCCCGTGGGAACTCTCCGTCGATCTGAGCACCCTCTTCATCGGCCCGGGACGCTCTGAATTGGCCCGAGCTGCTTCGTCGGCCCTGGGCCCTCATTGGTGGCTCGGAGGTGCCCTGGAGCGCCAAAATGTATTGTGTGCTTCCTCACGACCTGTGTTGAAACACGTCTTCAAGGACGTTGCGTACCAACCTTGGGTATCGAAGGGGCCCAATGGGGGCTTGATCCCGTGGTCCCTCCCATGATGCCGCCACTGTCCGTGATTCAACCGCTTGTGGCCAGCGGATACGTCAAGCGGGTCAAATGAAAATGATATCTCGGATGAGCATATTTTGGGAGTGTTGTGGGTTTTCGAGTGCTGCTGTAAACAATTAATTCCTTGCCATTTGTTTGCGCTTATTATGTTCAATGGCAAAGTCAACAGGTTCAAGGTTCAAGGATAAGGTTGGCCACCCTCTCCCTATTTTTCCACTCTCATAAATCCAGGCAATGTGAAAGCATGCTTCCCCAATACCCAAGATCATATATGTGCCTGATGTTTCTGCTGCATTCCTGTGTTTTTCCTGGTCTTGGACCTTTTAGGATAATGCCGTGCATTGTTCCACATCTTTAATGTTATTGTGGCAGTTGTATCGCCATGTTCAGTTTCCAAGTGGGGTCCAACCACAGGGGCGCAGGAATCATTTTCAAGCTAGAGGGGTAAGCACTGATTGTCTTCTGTCCCCGCCCCCATCCCTAACTCCATTAACGTATGAAAAGACTTATGGAACTCTGGTTATGGGCCCAAAAGTCGTTGCTTTTACTTTCGTGCGGTTCAAGTTTTCAGTTCAGCTGCTCGAAAGATGAGCCCATGGTCTTCCCATGTTCCTATGCTCCTGTCTTACCTAGACTCAAGTAGCCGAACCCCACCTCTCCATCTTGAAGACAAACAGCGTTTTCCCGGGATTATAAAATGTCAGGCCGGGGTCCCATAAGAGACCTTTGCGTGTTGGGATTCCTGGCGTGCCAATGACTATTGGTGGCTATTACCGTATGATCATTATTGCTATATATTGTTATATATCGCAATACATTTATATTTTGATGAAGGCATTTTGTTTAGCAGCTGGCAACCAAAGTCGCAATGAAATGCAAAGTCCCAAAGTTGTTCCAGCACTAGTATGGAGGAAGAGAAAACATCATGCTTGCTGTTTGTAATACACGATGATATTCGATAGCTTCACATCCCTTCCAAAGATAACACATATTAAATGAAGAGTCAGGACAGGCGGACGGGTCCACTCGTCGGGCACGCCGCGGGCCATGGTAGCATTGACCGCGGTGGAGACCCGCCCGGCGGACCGGAGGCGGGACCGTCGGGCGAGTCCATCTACCCGAGGCGGGACCGTCGGGCGAGTTCACCTACCCAAGGCGGGACCGTCGGGCGAGTCCATCTGCCCGAGGCGGGACCGTCGGGCGAGTCCATCCACCCGATTCAGATGCCGCCGGAGCAGAGACAAGAAAACCTTGGAAATACGCCGTATTTTCCGAAGCTTGCAGCTTTTCAGGTGGGTCGCAACCCACAAAAAAATATAATCTAGGCTGTAGGATCCGCACCTTAGGAACCCCAGCGGTAGCGGCAGCCATGCCTTGTGGTATTCACGAGATATTTAACCTTCTACTGGTGTTGAAAAAGCTGCATTTTCTGAACTACAAGTAGTCCTTCTGTAGAAGAATGTAATTGTTTAGCTGCCATCTCCAAATGCAAACTTTGAAATTGAATTAAATTATTATAATCCGAAGGAAGCTTATCGACCTATTGTATGCAATGCGTTGGTGTAGCCCACAAATATTGAGTATGGTCGCCACTATTTCACAGGTATGTTCCTATTGCCCTCTGTTTTTGCTGTGCAATGCAATGGATAATTGCTTGCACTGGAAACTTACAACATACCTGAAGTGCACCCTATGGTGGAACATTGGAAACACATTTCCGTCCAATGCCGCACATAAGTGTTGAATTTCCAATAATTTAAAACATCATTAAGGTTTGCAAACTTGTACCTGTTTGTTTCACAAACTTGTCCTTGGCCAGCCAGCTGCCGTCTGGTCCGGTGGCACGCCACGGCCGGCGTCGCTGCTGTTTGACCTGGCGACATGTGGACGGCGCTCCGGTCTCCACATCCTGGTACACGAGATTAACCCAGGCAAGGGATGCCGCCACGCACTCTTGCATTGCATCGAAGTAATATTAATAAAATCCTATCTCTCCCCTCGTACCCGAAGTACATCGCGACGCCTGCGTCCATGCCCACGAGTCAGACACCCGCAATAGCCACTCTACAAGGAGTGCATTGCATTAAAAGCTTTCTGACAGGAGGGGAGGCACATAATTCCAGCATGGGCACCGGAACTTACGAGGTGCCAGAGTGCATCGCTCTCTTAAATGTGGACATTTTGCATCAGCATCATGGTGTTGACTGGAGAGAATTCAATTAAAAGCGTCTCCCCAGCATGAAGCATAATCTTCCGCCTCGAGTGAATTCTAGACTCATCAAATCTTATTCAGTTACTAATGCAACGCAAACTGGATTCATAGACGGAGTCCCGTATGGTACTGTACACTCTACAGCATTATAACTGTAATCAACCCGCTTGTAGGGTGGTCAGTATTTGACATATTCGTTAGCGTCAAAGGGGAATCGCACAATCTGGAAGTGATGAACTTCCACATTTATTCAAAATAATTGTATTTCACATCCTTGAAATAAAACGTGAAAGGCGAAAGTATGCATCCGCAGCATAAATATATATATATATATATATATATATATATATATATATATATATATATATATATATATATATACATATATATTCATATTTATATATATATATATATATATATATATGCATGTATATAAATATATATATACATACCACCATTTTCTTCATTTTTCCTTATCTGATGCATTTCTTAGCAATGCAACGGGAAATTGGTTTTCAGTGTGTGGCTATGCATTTTTGGTCAGCCTCATGATGGTGATTGGCAATGCTCAAAAGTAGTCAAATTAGCCATGCAATCTCCCTTCGATCCATCTATGGGCCGTGTGATTTTCTGTTCATTCAGCATGCTGAATAAATCATCGATAACTTTGTCGCACGGATGTAAAGTATACAAAGTGGCACAATTATTTCATTTTGTCCTCATTAGGCGTATTCTTCTCGCAAATTGCGAACAACAAAACAGATGCTCGAATAAAAAAGCCGAACCAACAAACAGCATGCGAAATCCCAAGAATTCCTTAGCAGAAAGCACAACTCAAAAATGTTTTTGGAAATAAAGAATAAAGATGAGTTCGAACCTAGTTTAAAGCGATTTGATCTCTTTGCGACATCGCTTCCATACGCACAATAAGGTGTCAGCTATTTTCTTGCACATGATATCCATCACTGCTAAGTAAAATCTTTGTTTGGCTATCAAACAAAGTGAAATATCATTTTCTAGCTGTTACTGCAGCTGACACCAGTCCAGGGGCGGCATTTTGGATGCTTGCATGTGTGGTATTGCCCCTCAGTGCTGGTTTTTCCATCCCCCTCAATGGCCTTTTCATTTAACATGGAGCCCTGTAGGATTTCCCCATACCTCAATGCTTGGAGCCACGTAACTCATACATGCATAGTGACCCCTAATTCAATTACTACCCCTGGCACTGGCGATATTTAATTTCATTTAACGTCAACCGTGTCAGCGATAGAAAGAAAACCCCATGCAGTGGAACTTGGCTGGGTTGTTAATATTCCCATGAAAATGGGATGCTTTGTTTGTATTATAAATGTGCAGTTTGTTTCCAAACGCTCACCTACATTTGTGAACACCATCTTTGCATGTATTCATGCGGTAAGCCTCTTACAATATTTTGTTTGATATTGTTGTGCACATCTCAGATCGGAAATTGCTCAGTTGCGATTTTGCAGATAGCATTGGAAGCTTAGTGTGCCATTGCCCACCATGCGTGGAGGAACCAGTTGGAAGCTCTGATTTTAACATTTTCCTCCGCAACCAACCTGGATATCTCGACAAGTATATTTTTATACTTGTAAAAGTTTAAGGTTGGCACAAATCAGATGCGGTATCGCCATGGCAGCTTCAAGCACTTCTAGAAGTGTGTTATTCACTCAGTCAACCGCCACAAACGAAACAAAAGCAAAACAGATATGTGACATTATTTTTCGCCATGAAATGTGCGCTGGCCAGGAATGTTGTGCTATGGGAAGGGCTGGTAGCAAGCGTCCACCATCAATAATTTTAGACTTTTATCATATTTCTCAGCGAGGCAACTGCTCGAAAAACATATCAGTGATAATGTTCGTGTTAAAAGAACACAACGAAACCAAACGAATTTCCAGGATCACTGTGTTAACTTCATTTTGGGAAATCATGAGAAGGTTTTCGAGGAAATCACCGGGCCTAATGCTCCATGCAGTTGAGATCAAGCAATATCATGCAGTGGGTTTGCAAAAAAGGCATTGAAGAGACAACTACTGCAAGTATGAAAAATGACTCTCGGGTCGTCGGAACAACGGTAAATGCCACAAAAGCTGGTAACACACTCCGTCTGTCCCGTCTGTCATTCGCTCTCCATCCCCACCACCACCAATTCGCGACCAATTCACGACCCATTCGCGACCAATTCGCGACCAATTCACGGCCAATTCGTCCGTCCTGTAACTGAAGGTTCGAGGCTCGTTGGCCTTACCAAATTTATTCTTCCTCGCGAGCATGGGATGGTGACGTCGCTGCATGGCAATACGGAACCAGGAAATGGTGACGCCATATCACAAGCCAGTCAAGTGCGTCAACAAAGAAATATACCCAAGTTTTTTTCCGTTATTGCTCGCTCGGCGGCAGCGCTGGTGGTAAACGTCTTGAAGTATAGACTGGGCCGCATTGCATTAGTGTGCGACGGCACAGTCTACACCTCAAATCGATCCGTGGTGGACAGGCTCTGGCATCGACTCTGGGGGAGCCGAGTACGACTTCCGACATCAGCGATGCTCGCATTAGTCAATTGTGCAGCTTCGGACATCTGACGACGCCGCCGCGGGGGCGAAGGACACCAGCTATTGTGATATTCAATATTAGGCTGTAGGCTTTGCGGGAAAATAAATGCACCGAAAATGCCTGTCGTACCACCCGTGTCTGTTTAGGTAAATTGATGTGTTAGCGTTGAGCGCACAGCGGTTACCGTAACACCGTCGGATTGCAACGAAGCCAAACAGAAACATTCACCGATATGGCAAGAATGCGATGTGACAAGATGAAAGCCGGCCATCCAGACGAGGACGGGTAAAGTTCAGTGGCACGAGGACGGGTAAAGTTCAGTGGCACGAGGACAGGAAAAGTTCAGTGGCACGAGGACAGGGAAAGTTCAGTGCCATGAGAACACGTAAAATTAAGTGGCATGACTGGTGAAGCTCAGTGACATGAGAACAGGTAAAGTTCAGTGACACGAGGACGGGTATAGTTCAGTGATATGAGGACAGGCAAAGTTAAGTGACATGTCAGGTGAAGTTCAGTGACATGAGGACAGGTAAAGTTAATTCATCTTCCTGCCAGACAGATCTAAGATTGCCACTTTATGCCAAGTGCCAGTGCGTGCCAAATACCAGATTCTCGTAGAAGGATGCCACCAAGTGAATGGTTGTTCTGTTAGCTACACCTGCTACCCGCCATCCAGTGCCATCCAGTGCCATTCGGTGCTATCCCGTGTCATTCGGTGACATTCGGTGCCAGCCGGTGCCAGCCGGTGCCAGCCGGTGCCAGCCGGTGACACGCAAGGCCGATTCGCACACGATGAGCCGGCCGATATCCATTGGTGATCCTCCGTGCAGCAAGGTCAACATTGTGACTCCGGCAGATTGTCAACGTCAAGGCTTCTGGCACACTTTTCCATTCCAAACGTCAACCGACACATTAGAGCGTGGGCTATCTACTTCCCAATGATGTCGCTGGAATGCGAGTGCTCTGTCACTCCGGGATCTGGAATGCGAGTGTTAAGCACTGAAAATTCCGTGTCAGTCAGCTGGGTTGCCAGATCCCGGAAATGCTGATCGCCAATGCATGTCACGTACAGGACATTGCCCATGTTAATACAGTTCTGGCGCATCTGAAACCATTCGGTGATAGATTAGTCCTAATTTTAGCATGGTTCGGATTATTACCGCCGTATTTATTATTTTGGTTATGAATACTCGTCACCGTTTTCATTAGCACTTAGCCGCAGTCCTCGTCAGCTCTCTAGCTTGCATCAGCCCGACGAGGTGCGGAATTGTAGCAAATTAGACTGCGGTGACATTTTTCGGAAAATCGCTGTCGAAAGAAAAGCACCGCACGCATGTTGCGGTGCCTGCCAGCGTCATCACCAATTGCGTGTAATGCCAGGTATACAGACATTACCAATTGCGTGTAATGCCAGGTATATAGACATTACCAATTGCGTGTAATGCCAGGTATATAGACATTACCAATTGCGTGTAATGCCAGGTATATAGACATCACCAATTGCGTGTAATGCCAGGTATATAGACATCACCAATTGCGTGTAATGCCAGGTATATAGACATCACCAATTGCGTGTAATGCCAGGTATATAGACATCACCAATTGCGTGTAATGCCAGGTATATAGACATCACCAATTGCGTGTAATGCCAGGTATATAGACATCACCAATTGCGTGTAATGCCAGGTATATAGACATCACCAATTGCGTGTAATGCCAGGTATATAGACATCACCAATTGCGTGTAATGCCAGGTATATAGACATCACCAATTGCGTGTAATGCCAGGTATATAGACATCACCAATTGCGTGTAATGCAGGTATATAGACATCACCAATTGCGTGTAATGCCAGGTATATAGACATCACCAATTGCGTGTAATGCCAGGTATATAGACATCACCAATTGCGTGTAATGCCAGGTATATAGACATCACCAATACCAATTGCGTGTAATGCCAGGTATATAGACATCACCAATTGCGTGTAATGCCAGGTATATAGACATTACCAATTGCGTGTAATGCCAGGTATATAGACATCACCAATTGCGTGTAAATATAGACATCACCAATTGCGTGTAATGCCAGGTATATAGACATCACCAATTGCGTGTAATGCCAGGTATATAGACATCACCAATTGCGTGTAATGCCAGGTATATAGACATCACCAATTGCGTGTAATGCCAGGTATATAGACATTACCAATTGCGTGTAATGCCAGGTATATAGACATCACCAATTGCGTGTAATGCCAGGTATATAGACATCACCAATTGCGTGTAATGCCAGGTATATAGACATCACCAATTGCGTGTAATGCCAGGTATATAGACATCACCAATTGCGTGTAATGCCAGGTATATAGACATTACCAATTGCGTGTAATGCCAGGTATATAGACATTACCAATTGCGTGTAATGCCAGGTATATAGACATTACCAATTGCGTGTAATGCCAGGTATATAGACATCACCAATTGCGTGTAATGCCAGGTATATAGACATCACAATATATAGACATCACCAATTGCGTGTAATGCCAGGTATATAGACATTACCAATTGCGTGTAATGCCAGGTATATAGACATTACCAATTGCGTGTAATGCCAGGTATATAGACATTACCAATTGCGTGTAATGCCAGGTATATAGACATCACCAATTGCGTGTAATGCCAGGTATATAGACATTACCAATTGCGTGTAATGCCAGGTATATAGACATTACCAATTGCGTGTAATGCCAGGTATATAGACATCACCAATTGCGTGTAATGCCAGGTATATAGACATCACCAATTGCGTGTAATGCCAGGTATATAGACATCACCAATTGCGTGTAATGCCAGGTATATAGACATTACCAATTGCGTGTAATGCCAGGTATATAGACATTACCAATTGCGTGTAATGCCAGGTATATAGACATTACCAATTGCGTGTAATGCCAGGTATATAGACATCACCAATTGCGTGTAATGCCAGGTATATAGACATCACCAATTGCGTGTAATGCCAGGTATATAGACATCACCAATTGCGTGTAATGCCAGGTATATAGACATGCATTGCGGCATGCCGATAAATACATTTCCGCGAGTATTTCCCGACAGAACAGACGGCAAAAGGATTCCATCCAGCTCCGGTGTTAGCATCCACCCTTCTGATGATGATCATGTTCATCAGACTCCCATGAGCAGGTCTGTCGGAGCAGTCTTTCAGGACTGTCAAAGGGGCAAGTGAAAATCGCTTATGTATGTGAGTGTGTGCTCCGATACGTCTGTCTGGAATGCATAACGCGCACATCTCCATAAAAAGGTCATTGATTACCGGCGGCAAGACGCGCAGATTTGTGTGTGCATACCCATGCCGAGTCTATTAAACGCTGGCTACTAGCTGGAATTCTGCTTCATATCGTGCTCGTGTGCATGCAGTAGCCTACGTTGAACAGTTCGGTGCACGCTTCGTACATATGGTTCGGAATATCCAATCGTTTCCATCCGCTTCTCCGCGTAACCAACAAACTGATGTACAGGACCAGCATATCGGTGGACG
Organism: Ashinkailepas kermadecensis; assembly: GCA_034440615.1. Lineage (NCBI taxonomy): Eukaryota > Metazoa > Arthropoda > Thecostraca > Neolepadidae > Ashinkailepas > Ashinkailepas kermadecensis. Next base: position 187,316 of record JAOTOM010004330.1, on the reverse strand, counting down.
GGAAATGAACGTTGGTTGATAGTCCGCGCAAAATTCTGACGTTCGATGAACACGCGGTAACCCACGGAAGAGTCGTTTTCAATGCAAAGGTGTCAGAATTATATTATTCAGCATTACTACTTATTATTCGGCAACCAATAATTCTGCAATAGTTTAGTTAAAACACAACTACAGAGATAGCTTTCTTGGAAATCATTCAGATGTGTTTGGTGTCATCCATAATGTTCTACATGAGTTAGCCCATTCGCGATGTGATATGCCATTACCGAATGCATATATCCAGCAATTTCCCCCAAGTTGAACACGGCAAGGCCAATAGTGTTTCATAGAACATAAAAACCTAATTTTTGCATCCTTCAGAACGGACGATTGATGGATTTTACCAAATAATGGTTCCATGCTTGTCGATAGATATGCTATGGCGTGCCTGCAGCTGATGCAGCCTGACCACAAGTCGACCCTGCATTGACATATCGCAGTCTAGCGCGAGCCCTGCACAGACATCAGCTCGGTGTAAACCGCCACGCGGCGCTGTCGACGCTGGTCACTGCATCACACGGCATGGCCGATGTGACATCACTGCGGGTCTAACGCGCCCTCACTGCATCACGGGGCTGATCCATGACCGATGTGACATCTCTGCGGGTCTAACGCGCCCTCACTGCATCACGGGGCTGATCCATGGCCGATGTGACATCTCTGCGGGTCTAACGCGCCCTCACTGCATCACGGGGCTGATCCATGGCCGATGTGGAATCTCTGTGGTCCTAACGTGCCCTCATAGGCTCACTCTAGTTGGACTTGCACCATCAATAATCGTTTGCTGACTACAGTAAGCTGCATACGCAGTTGCACTACATAAAACAACAGACGTGGTGGAACTTCCTATATATTTGAAGGGCATTTTCAATGTTCGGTTGATGCCTTGCTATAGTTAGATACATTTACGTAGGTCCCTATGTGTATGGATGGGCCCCTTAAGTACGCGGCGAATTCAGCATTGCTAGGAGTTCCAAATAATATATTTGAAACTTATCTGGGATGACAGCAAATCGTCGGCTTTAGTTTTCCATCTAGGCTTGGTGTCTTCTAAATGTCTATCATTATCTTCGTGAAAAAGATCATCTGCCTCTCTAGCTAAACTGATCATGGGAGAAAACGCGTGGTAAGTGTGAACATGGTACACTTACACATCACTTACATGTTTATCATTCGCCTCGGGAAATAAGGTTGCCTGGCTTCCTAGCTGAGCTGATCATGGGAGGAAAAGCGTGGTCAATGCTGAGGTACCACATGTACAGTCAGCCGTGCTGCACGGTAGCCTTTTATGAGAGCAAAAACACGCTCACGTATTTGCTGTTGACCATGCCTCTGTCCGCTATGGTGACGCACGACGAACGAAAATGTCGACCGACCTGCCGGCCTGCAGCAGACCCACACGTGGATGGAGAGTGTGCCAGACCAGCAGACCGGAGCCAGACGGGCGCGCGCTGACCGTGGCGGCGGCCGCGACGCGGAAGTCCGCCAGAGCCATCGATCGCGCCAGAGCCGCGCTCTCGCGCCAGCGGCCGTTTCTGGCGCGCCGGCGGCTATTTCTGGCGCGCCGCTGTGTGAACTGGGTCGCTAGGCGGGCCCAGATCGCCGCTGCACCGTGCGCGTGGCGAGAACTGACACACGCGGCACGGGTCCCCCGTACTGGCGGCGGCTGTCAGCGACTGGTGAGACTGACACAGGCGGCACGGGTCCTCCGTACTGGCTGCGGTCAGTAATTAGTGAGACTGACACACGCGGCATGGGCCCCCGTTCTGGCTGCGGTCAGTAATTAGTGAGACTGACACAGGCGGCACGGGTCCCCCGTACTGGCGGAGGCGGCAGGGGTCAGCGATTGGTGAGACTGACACAGGCGGCACGGGTTCCCCGTACTGGCGGTCAGCGATTAATGAGACTGACACACGCGGCACGGGTCCCCGTACTAGTGGCGGCGGTCAGCGATTAGTGAGACTGACACACAGTAGCAGTCTGGCTGCCCCTTGGTGGGTGGAAGATGTGAAGGGCAGGATATCCGACATCCGACCTTCTGTCCAGAAACAGGCCGATTTTCCCGAGTTCCAGCGACGGGGCTGACTTCCTCTCCCCTCCCCTCCCCGGTAGGTTGTTGCTGCCCTGCACCGCAGTAGCGAGGCTGGCGCCCTGGCTGACGCTTCTGATCAAGCGCTGTCTTTCAGAAACCCGAACCGCGGCTCGGCGAACCTGTGGACTACTGACTACTGGCCCGACTACAAGGCGTACGACAAGCGGTACCTGAAGCTGGCCTCCAACACATCAGATGTCGGCATCGGCCTCCGGTTACGAAAGTGTGCCTTCTGGAATAAGCACCTACCTCAAATTAACAAAGCAACAGGCAAGTGTTGTATTGTAGCGCTGCTTGCAAGCACACAGAGAGCTAAGTACACATTAAGACGGTGACTCTGGCCGGCATTGTTGTCGCCAGGTGGTGATACCTTGTAAATTATGAGGATTGAAGAACTGTAAAGTTGCAGTTAACGATGAAGGCATTTGGTAGCATCGCAATGAACACGAGCGAGTCGTATTCGAAGCATCTTCACGCTTTACCTTCAGGATACCACATCACATTTTCTTCCCAATATGGTCGGAGTTAATCGCCATCAAGTAAAAACTTCATTAAGAATAATGTCCATAATGGTCATCAGTACTACTACCAGGAACAGTTTGTATCCGAATGCATACGCATCACACGAGCACACACACATACATACAATGCAAATATTCTTGCTGCACGTGATACGAAGCCCTGATCAATTCTTGTCATACGTGGAACACCTGCATAAACTCCCCAAACGACATTTGGCAGCCGAGTTCCATCAGGAGTTTCCAAATCTGAACCAGCTAACGAGGCCGACCTCCGTACAGGGCGATTGAGCGCCTTCGTGTCAACCCGGCGTCACCGGCTCCCTGATCGGCCGCAGTGTGCCTTCAGGACATCGGACCGCTGCCTTGACCCATGCATTAATTCGTCGGAAAATTACCGAACGGCAGATGGCTGCCGCCGGCATAAACGCCACAGAAATCAATCACCATTTCGTGGTTACGATTAAGCGGAAAATGTCGCAGCGCATGTCGCAAAGGATGGTGTCGCGCCACAAAAGTCACAGCACAGCCGCAAAGGATGGTGTCGCGCCACAAAAGTCACAGCACAGCCGCAAAGGATGGTGTCGCGCCACAAAAGTCACAGCACATCTCGCAAAAGGCTGTTGTCTCACGAAAAAATATCCACTTTTGTACAAACTTTTTGCACACTCCCCCTCCCCTTGCCCCACACACACGTACAAGCATACCAAGAAAGCATACAAACAGATTGTCTCATAATTGTCAACGCGAACGTACTTTTCTGTAAGAGAATCAATTTCGACATTGTGAAGTGCATTCGATATGTTAAGCGCAAGCTGTTCTTCAGATCCCTCCTATGGTTTCCAAGCTGCATGAACTCAATGGGTCATGCAATGCAGCGTTACAAGTGAAAGCGGTTCCATGGTTATACCACGAGATGGCAGTCAGCACTGGTGGCGAAATCTGATGTTCTCGGAATCAATATTCAGTTAGCCACCGATATGTGGGTCAGCACTGGTGGCGAAATCCAGCGTGATCTGAATCAATACTCAGTTAACCACTGAGATGCTGGTGTTTATCAGCACAATGTTACGCCGTCTGTCGTCCGATCGTCAAAGTGTCCCTGTATAGCTGGATGTTAAAAAAAAACTTATCCAACGACCAGGTGTTGGTTAAAATCGAATTTTTGCCGCGTTTCGTTCCCCGTGCCGCAATAGCCTGGTGCCATCACCTCCATGTCGCTCTGAACGTCATACCGCAATAGCCTGGTGTCATCACTTCCATGTCGCTCTGAACGTCATACCGCAATAGCCTGGTGCCATCACTTCCATGGCGCTCTGAACGCCACCCAGGGTTTCAATGTTCCCCGGCAGAGGATATTACAATCACGAGCGCCGCATTTTGGCAGCATTCCAACTGATCCAGAACGAGAATTACCCTTCAGATTAGACTCACAATATCGAACGGCTGGGCTGATGGAGTATATAATGTACCTGAGCTATCGCCGTCGGCGGCATCAAGCCATTAATGTTCAGACATTTCCTAATGCATGAACTCGACACCAGTCCCAGCCGAGCAGGGCTCATGACCTTTTGACTAGGCCACGTGGCTTTTTAACTGGGCCACGTGACCTTTCAACTGGGTCATATGACCTCCCTGGTCCCAGCCAAATGAGCCGGTTTGTCACCACCTGCCCGGCTAGCCTCAAATTACCGCCCAAGCCGACTTCGATCCGTGCTTGAACCCCAGCCACCTCCGATCAATGCTTGGACCCCAGCCAACTTCTATCGTGCTTGGACTCCAGCCACCTCCGATCTGTGCTTGGACTCAGTTGATAAGCCCAGTTGCTACCACCGGCAGCTAATGGCGACTGGTGTGTGCAGGTTCGCTGCGTTCTCCTTTTCAAGTAGCTGCGGTTTCACTATTTTCCCCGGCACGAACGTGCACCACAATCCTTCAGGCGGTGACGTGTCTCAGCTTGAGTCTGGCTACATGCAATCATAATCTACTCGTGTGAATATTCTGGAACATTTTTACGGAGTTGTGAAGGTGGACTTGTACCGCGGATGTATTGATTGTATTGGTTATTGCGACTTCACAGAGCACAGGCAGCTGCAGCCTAGTTCATTATGCATCTAACATGCCCGCCTAGTGATCACTACTTTGAAAGGGGCATGGAGTGCACAATCTTCTCCGGTTATCTGACATTGGACCCGGAACCAGAGGACCTGGACCATGGTCGATTATTTCACTTCCAGTTTTCCCTACCATCACGTACAAATTCATTGCGTTTTCCGATTTCCTCGCGTGGTCTGTGGGTCGCTGATTTGACGTGCATGTCTAAATAATTCAACAAGGAGCAAAGAACTCGATGAAATGTGTCTCCCAGGTCGCTTTAGGACGTAAACGGTCGAACCTTACTGCCACTATAATCTTCGTCGCAGTACGCCGTTCCATTACCCAATTGGTTTCCAGAAGCGAAGCTGTGTGACTTTGATCCCTCTCAGAGAACGCCGTCAGGATCGCAATAAGCCACTCCTATCCACACCATGCAACCATCATACAGACAGCTGCGATTCAGCAATATCTACTTTTGCTTTGCTATTCGTCATTCCCAGAATTAGCATTGGTCCATTCCGCCCATCGAATTTCAAATATAATTGTGTAACCAAGTCAACTTCTGACCTCTCCTTCAAAATGCGTTTGACTTCCGTGAGTCCGGACTAGTCCGGTCCAGTTACGAACACTCCGAGCGAGTCCCAGACATCGGCATTTGACGCCTCGAGCTACGGCTGTGTCCGGGGTGTTGTGCCAAGTCAGTTTCCGTTCTCGCAGGCGGCGACGGCCGGTCGGCAGATGCAGTGTCATTGCGCCGTACCACCATCGCCGTACCACCATCGCCGTACCACCATCCATGTCAGTGTGGCCGAGCGGTGTGATGCAACAGGCGATGCCGGCAAATGACAAGCCAGGACGTTGGCCCAGTGGGCCCCCGCCCAGCGTGCCGGCAGAGACTTGGAGGCACAGATTTTGGAAACCGTTCAAGCTGTTGCTCAAGTGATCGCCGTATTGCTGAATTATCAGCCCGGTCAATACATGAGCATTATGGGCTGTTAGATTTGAGATTTTGTCGAATGAGAGAAGAAGTTGGAATTTAAAACCAGATGCCGTACAAACGAGGACAACCCTAGACTATCACTGCCAAGCGGACCAAGTTTCCTACAGTTTCCAGTGCTCCTAAAAAGTAAAAGGTCCTCTCAATGCTCCTCTTCCAATTAGTCGACTTCGCCATTTTTTATTCACCTTGTCTGCCTTTTCCAGCCATGAATCGGGCCAAAACATATACCAGATATATCAGATATCTCCTTTGGCTATGGTCTTTAACTTAGTGGTTCCAATACCCTTCCACAATCTGTTTGTCTACCTTTGTGGTGGAAATGCCTGCAGTCTCATTCAACAAACTTCGGTTATCGCTCCTCCCAACTGAAATCATTGGTCATGAAACATTAACATGAAATAATTGCATGTCTGTGTGTTTGTCTGTCTGTCTGTCTGTCTGTCTGTCTGTCTGTATGCATGTATGTCTGTCTGTTTGTTTGTCTATATTTGTTTTCCTTTTTTTTCATCTTTGTCCGTATTGCACCGGCGCTTTATTTCCTAATATGGTCACAACAATTTGCTTACACACACATACACACCTATACACACATACGCACACAGATGAGTACACTTATATATCTAAATATGCATTTTGCACAAGCGGTTGCCACCTATTCGTAAACTTTTGCATTGCTTCGTTCTTGAATGCAGTACATTTTTCGATTTCACGCATTGTCCTGATCTTTCCCATAAATTCCGCCAGTGACACTCTTCCATTTCCCCGTATTTTCCTTCGTATTATGTGCTGCTTCGCAAGCAACAGCACAAAGTTGACAATGTCATTTGCACTGATGCATCCAAATAGTATGTGTTCTACGCATATATTCGTGCTCGTTCCGTTATTTAGACACAGTTTGTGCATGAGTTAATTCCAAAACTGCGACACTGTTCTGCATTTCGCTATGAAATGTGTGATCGTATGAATGTGTGAACAAAATTTCCAGTCTGGTGAATCACTAATTGTTCGGTCGTATAGGAATTTTTGCGTGCAAACAAATCGATGTATTATCTGAAACTGCATATTTTGAAGTTTCGTTGATTTTGTACATTTATATGGGAGAGCATATATTTTCTCCCATTTTTGCCTACAGAAATTAACATTTTCGCCCTCCAATTTTATTTGACATGGTTGTTTTACTGCTTTGGACAGGAGGATTTCATGCATGAGGGAGCATGTCATTTATTTTGCTTCTATTTCTTTTCCGTCATGTCTAACGAATGATATGTTTTCATTCCTTGTCGTGGGTGGCAATGAATAGTAATTATGTAATCTCAACATACTTTTATATTCGTGTGGAATAGCATGCAAGAGACTCTGGTACGTATATTGGGACACTTCAATATTTGGACATCGGGCCACTAATATGCTATGTTCTACGCTGTTGCCATGTTCGAATAAATCCCCTATAAATTTGATGCCATTCTCATAGAGTGATGGCACAAATATTGGTCGTTGATCGATTTGAATGTAATTGTTGTTCCATATGAATTGAGTACTTACTGGTGTGACATCGTTAGTGTTCAACTGCGCTTTCATTTTACATGCTGCATCAATAACATATACATAACAATTTGGTACACCTATGTTTAAAAATGCGTCCCTATCAGCACTCGTTCGCAATATATCCTGTAATTTGAAACGTCCTAATCTACCTTGCAGCATGTATTTCCAAGTTGGTTTACTGTCGTCTATCATTCGCTTCGACCACATCAATTGCAGGGCTCTCATGTATCTGGTCATGTTCACAGCTTTAGGGACACCCTCCTTTATTGACTGGCATAAGACGTCTTTCCTAACTTTATGTGGTTTATTTCTCCATATAAACTTAGAAATCTCCCTATCTATTGATTCGGTGACCTCACTTGGCAGACCCATAACAGCCGCGACATACGTGAATTGTGATACCATCAAAGATTTACTGAGTACTATTCTGCCTTTCAGGCTCAGGTCTCTTCCATTCCATAAATTCATTGCAGCTCTCATCCACCGCAGTCTTGGTCTAATATTCTCCTCGATACAAGCTACTTTAGTCGAGAAATAGATGCCAAGAGACTTGAAGTTTGTTGTTGATACAGCATCGTAAATTAAATCATTTATATTCCTGTCTCGTCCTAGCCACACCATGTTGCACTTTTGTGTGTTCGACGTTAACCCTGACACTTCACCAAATTTGTTCAGCATTTCAAAAGCCTGTGTGGCAGATCGACCATCTTTTACGAAAAGAATGGTATCATCTGCATACTGCGATATTCTTATATCTATTCCATTTATTATGATCCCTTCGATACAATTCGAGTTTCGAAATTTACATCCGAATATCTCTACCGCAAGCACAAATAGAAGTCTCGAAATTGGACAGCCTTGTCTAATTGCTCTAGTAGGACAGAACCAGCTAGATGAGTGCCCATTATTTAACATAGCTAATTCTGGCCTGTGATATAAAATCTTAATCCAACGAATGAAGTTATCTCCGAAATTAAACGCTTGTAATGATCTCATTAAAAGTCATGCTCTATCGAGTCAAAGGCGGCCCCGAAATCCAGATTTAGTAGAATGCCTGATATACCTTGTTTCTCACAATAGTAAATGACATCATCTACCAACCTCAAATTGTCTGCGATGTTTCTACCCTTAATAAATCCGCTTTGCCCTTCTGCTACCAGATTGCCAATAACCGCAGATAATCTCAGTGCTAACACCTTTGCGACTATTTTATAAAGAATATCTAGCAAGACTATCTGTCTCTTATTTTGGAGCCGCGTCTGGTCGCCTTGTTTCGGCAACAGTGTTATATAGCCACGCCTTTGAGTAACAAAGAATTTGCCTGTGATGTACACATAATTGATGTAATCCATTATCAGTGATCCAATATGCTCCCAAATGCTAGAAAGAATTCCTTTGTAAACCCTGATGGTCCTGGGGTTTGTCATTTGCCATCGATTGCAAGGCCTCTATGCATTCGTTTTCCGTAATAGGCCCTTCGCACCTGTTTTTGTCCATTTCTGACAGTTGTGGATTATCTGCATTTTTCCAATATCTATGAAGCGATCCTTCCGTTCGATTCGTCCTTCTACTCGTGTATATTTTGTCGTAGTACTGCACGCAGCTATTGAGAATATTCCTACTTCCTGTGACTTCGTTGCCCTGACCATCCACAATTTTCCGCAAAATTGTATTATTTCTCGCTCTAGACTGTAGTTTGAGGAAATACGCTGTTGGCTTTTCTCCTTCCTCTATCCACCTGGCACTATTAAATATCATTACCCTTTTTGCTTTTTGTTCTTGCAAATTCTCCCATCTTGCTTTGCACTCAGTGTATTCCTGTTCTTTATCGGCACCATATTGCATCCCCATAATTAATTTTACGATGCGTTTCAACAGCTCTTTCTCCTCTCTATGTCTCTCGTAAGCCAACTGCCTCCCACTCTGAATACTTATTTCTCTTATTTTTCCCATTAACACCTCAATCAGCAATCCTTTATTCTCAATATTGTGTCAAGGTCTACTATTTTGTTTTGCCAGCTGTATTTCTGCCGTGACCTTTTGCCTGAATCTTACATTTTCCAATAGATAATTATTAAATCTCCAAATCCCAGGTCCTCGTTTATCACTAGAGTACTTTACACTTAGAACCAGCATGTGATGGTCCGATCACATGACCATCTAATGCTAGGTCGAATTTCTATGCTTGCAATTCCGTGATTTGATACTATTGCTTCACTGATGAAAAAATAATATAATCGAGACTGCTGAGATTGCATAGTACCTCCTCTTCTCCATGTAAACCCATTATCATCTGGATATGCATGCCGCCAAGTATCAATGAGCTCAAACCTGTCCGCCATTCCTCTTACAAAACGTGTCGATGCTGTATCTATAAATTGTGACGAAGTGTCTAGACCTGTCATGTGTGTGTTGAAGTCACCGAAGCAAGCAAGCTTGGATGTGTCCGGTATAGCCGTGTTCAAGACATTTTCTAGTGTCGTGAAGAAATTCTGTTTGTCTATCTATCTGTCGGTCTGCCTGTCTATCTGTCTGTTTGTCTGTCTGTCTATCTGTCTGTCTGTCTGTCTGTTTGTTTGTATTTATGTATGTCTGTCTGTATGTACGTCTCTCTGTCTGTCTGTCTGTCTGTCTGTCTGTCTGTCTGTCTGTCTGTCTGTCTGTCGGCCGTCGGTGCCGTTCGTCGGGTTAGTCCGGCGTTTCCGTGCAGTGGTCACCGTGTCAGTAGTCCGCGTGCGGTGTGCTGCTGGCTGCTCCGGTCTGTGACGGACCGCTCCGGCCTGTGACCTGGCCCCTCCCTCTGTCGACAGCCAAATCTCAGAGCGACGACCTGCTGGCCTGCGCCGTGGCCTCGGTGGGGCACACGCCGGCCTGCTGGAGCTCGGCATCGGCGCTCACCGTGCTGCTGGCCGCCTGGCCGCTAGGCGGCGCGCGCTGGTGAGGCCAGCGCTGGCCGTCGCGCGCTGCCGGTCACCGCTCAATCCGTGGTGTCAGAGGTCGCCGCTAGGGGCGCTGCAAGTCTTCACCTGTGACAGCGCGGCGCGCCGTTCAGGCGCGCGGGCTCCCCGGCCGGTTACCTACTTCATTGAAACAGAGTGTCTTCACTATAACATATCATCATTGTCGGCGTGTGCGTATGGTGAGTGTGTGCGGTGCGGCGCGGACGCCGAGGGCGGCCCGGAGTGACTGTGGGCGCGCGCGGCAGAGGGCCGCCGGCAGAGCAGCACCGCCGGACGCCTGGTGACCTCGGCCGACCTCGGGTCGCCGCGCGTCGCGAGCTCGAACGCGTCCTTGTCCAACTGGTGGCTCCGCTGCCGATGTGATCCGACAGGGGCGGCGGCGCCGGGCTCGGCAGGTCCCCTCCACTCGCCCGGCCGCCGACTGGGTGCGTGCAGGTCCGCCGCACCCCGGGCCAGCGCCGCCGCCTTTTCGGCTTGACCCCGTGGGTCAGAGCTGGCGCGACAAGCCGGCCACATTTCGAGAGGGCGTTTCCGCTCGACCACTCATACTGTACGGTGAAGTGTCTCCGCTCTGAGCAGTGTATCCTTGTCCCCCGCCTGGCGCCCGTTTGTGCACACGTGTCGGTGGCCGGCTACGGCGCAGGTGCCACCTGATGTGACCTCGGCGCACCGCACCTGTCGGTTGGCCGCACCACCCCGGCTGCCCGGCGGCGGGCCTTGCTCGCTCGTTAGCCGTGACCGTGACCTCGACCTCCGGCGGGACGCTCGGTGGTCAGGTCATGGGCTGTGCCGCATCACGTCGGCCAGCCGTGACCTTGACCTCCGGCGGAACACTCGGTGCTCAGGTCATGGGCTGCGCCGCATCACGTCGGCCAGCCATGACCTTGACCTCCGGCGAGACGCCCGGTGGTCAGGTCATGGGCTCCCTTCTGAAGCTTACCGACGCGGTTGGACGTCAGGACCAGTGCGTCACAAGCGTGACCGAGATACTATTTTGTGGGGTCTGTTCGAGATGCAGTGCTCTTCATTCGGTTATATTTCACGTACTTCCATTGCAGAGAACCGAAACTTCCCAGATGCATTTGGGAAACTTGTGTACCTCTTCTCTCCTAGGACAAAAATGCCTCGATATTCGGCACGCACCCAGCGTTTATATTCTGTATGTCCATACGAGCTTATGGTTGGACTACGAGAAGCAAAAAGGAAGCGCATTGCTAAACCTCCCGATTAACGCATGCAGGCATGCGGTTGCCGAAGTTTGTGCCACCTCCAACATGTACTCAATATATATATATATATATATATATATATATATATATATATATATATATATATATATATATATGTAGTACAGCATCCCAACAGTGAACTTAAATATGTTGTAAATAACTACAATGTGAATTCGCCTCGAGTGTCCTACGTAGTGCTACGTTCCTAAGGCTGCAACGTAACATATCAGTTTGAAGAGAACGTGCAAAGCCACGGGACATGCCATTCTGGACGACAATCCAACATATCATTTTAACTGATAATCTTTCAACAGCACATTTTTATACGACTGTTAAGGGTGTGTATAATAGCTGCCACATTCCCAGCATTGGATGTCCCCTTGAGATTGTTCCATTCTTCTTGGTATATGATAGTGGTAAATGATAGCAGGCTTTTGTAGTTCAACGTTTGCAAAGTAGTAAACGGGTCATACAAAGTAGTGTAGAACTAACTATAGTGTTAGCCAATAAGTAGCGCCGCTGTCGTCGGAGCACGGTCCCAGCAGCTGCACGCTCTTCGTTTCGCATCGATTGGTGTGGCGGGTTCCAAATTGTTGGCAGAGGCAGCGTCTGTTTCTTTCCGCGCACGCCCCCCATTACGTGGAGGCATCGCTCCAGCTTGTGTACGCGTCTACGGTGTACAGTGTACGGCCACCTGAAAATGGTCGTCAGCCGATCACCGCGCAGTGGCCTCCAACACCTGCGAACACCTGCTCCTGCTCCTCCTGCTGCCACCTGCTGACACAAGGTGCACCAATGAGGCAGCCAACGTGTTGCTCGGGCGACAGGTGCACCAGCAGGTTGTCGTGCGCGCTGCAAGCCGTCAGGTTGTCTGGAGCACGTGGACGACCAGGGTGGCGTGATCGACCACTGGTCACAGCTGAGTCTGGTCCCCTGACACTATTGGTCAGATCTGTGTCTGGTCCCCTGCCACTATTGGTCAGATCTGTGTCTGGTCCCCTGACACTATTGGTCAGATCTGTGTCTGGTCCCCTGACACTATTGGTCAGATCTGTGTCTGGTCCCCTGACACTATTGGTCAGGTATGTGCCTGCTCCCCTGGCACTATTGGTCAGAGCTGTTTCTGGTCACCTGACACTATTGGTCAGACCTGTGTCTGGCCACCTGGTAATGACAACTCCCCGCGTATTGACTAGCTCACGTACACCCATCGGCCGAGGTGTGCGACTTTCCTGCTGGGAGAAGCCTCAACAGCTCATTGCTTTTGCCATTTGAATATCTTGTGTACTCGACACAATCGCTACGCCTATGAGGAGCGGTAGGTTGTGTTCGATTTGGCGAAAGCCTGTGACAATCGGTGGCAACGCCGGACGCTTGGCTACATATCTATGCGTGTGAGGAGGGAAACGCAGACAGTTTTTGGTGGCCTGCGCTTCATAAACTAATGTTGATTTTTGTAAAGCCCAATTCTGGAGCAAGCTTGCGACAGGATGTGAGACAATCGTGTGAACAAAGACAATCGTGCGCGCTGTTCGCAAGCTCGTCAGTAAAATGTTTCCAATATTTGTGAAGGGAACACTGCACCTACGAAGTGCTATACCTACCTGGCTGAAGCGGGTCCAATTGGCCAGCTTATGGGTGGATTTTTAGGAGGGATACATTGCAATGAAATAGGACGTGTGCTATGCAGATTCTGTGAATTAGGCTAACTTTTGATATCGGTATATCCGAAGAAGACCAGTAGTGTGAAAGTAAAATTCCACCGAAGCAGATGCAAGTTAAAAAATTCGCGGTTCTTTGTCAAGGTGCTGAGGTTTCAGGAATCAAATTTCCTCTCAGTCCGTTGCAGAAATCGTGATGCAGTATATGAGCTATGTCACCGTAATCCGTCGTTTGTCTACAAACTGACAACTGATTATTTATTTCGAAACGTAGAACAGCAATGTTCATCGTTCTTACAAAAAATGGTATCGGTGTTAATTAAATGTAGGTCATAAGAAAACGTGAAAACAAGAAAACATGTCTTACCGTCGACAAATGTTCGGCTTGTTGTGGTATGCATGCTCTTGGTTCATTCCGCATTGTTTTCTCAACTGGATGCCAATGATCAGTACGACTATTGAATTGCCCGTTAAGGAACACGTTTCTGCGATCAGCAGTGTGTCGTTATAGTATCACTACTGCAGTGCTCGTTACGGAAATGGCTTATCCTGCGATAAGCATTGTGTCATTATACTTCTTCATAATATTCATCTTATGATCACTAGTGCAAATTCCACGTACGGAACGCTCGCTGCCAAAAGAATGCAGTTGACACGATTTTCCAAAAACTAGTACTGGACACAGCACGGGCATAACAAATTCTGGCACTGTACCGCATATGGCACAGCAAGCTGGATGATGGCACGTCAAAAAACACGGGAAAAGCAAAGGGGTCATTTTAAAAGGAGAAAAACCTTTATTATTGACAAAATATGCAATAACTGAGTTGCAAAGCATTCCACACAATGGTTAAATCAGAACAGTCTCTACATTTCAAGGTTGTTCCATATATGTTTACTGAAGCCTTTTGTCCTGGAAATTTTGGAATTTTGGGTTCAACATTAAGGCAATTTTAGATATGTATGCTTATGATATATATATATGCGGCAATTTCTGCAGTACCACGGCCAATTCTGAAGGGGCACAGCAAAAAACACATGTGCCATTTCACAGGTTGCCGTGACGTACCCCGTGCCAAATAGTGGCAACTCTAGTAGAGAATAAACAACCACAGCACAATATCTGTTTTTCCAAATTTTCCAGTTGAGCGAATACTTGGAAACTGAAGTCGCTGCAGAAAAACGACACCGAAATGACAACCCCACCGCAGTATCAGCCGTTTTCGGCGCAATTACACAGCCGGATGGTGGCCATTGCAGCATTATCGCACGTGAGGTGCAGCACCACGTGCCAATAAATTTGCGCCGGCTGGCAATGCAGACCGGCACAGCAACAATGCAGACCGGCACAGCAACAATGCAGACCGGCACAGCAGCATTGCAGACCGGCACAGCAGCATTGCAGACCGGCACAGCAGCATTGCAGACCGGCACAGCAGCATTGCAGACCCAGCGCTCCCGATATCGGGCGTCCGTACCATGCCCGACTTCCACGTCGTCGCTATGATGTGTCCCTGCTGCGCGCGAATTTATCACAAACGCCGTTCACAGCTATGCTGTTAACTGGTGCGGGGTTATCGCCGACGTGCTGTTAATTGGTGCGGGTTGTCGCCGACGTGCTGTTAACTGGTGCGGGGTTATCGCCGACGTGCTGTTAACTGGTGCGGGTTGTCGCCGACGTGCTGTTAACTGGTGCTGGGTTATCGCCGACGTGCTGTTAACTGGTGCGGGGTTATCGCCGACGTGCTGTTAATTGGTGCGGGGTTATCTCAGACGTGCTGTAAATCGGTGCGGGTTGTCGCCGACGTGCTGGTAATCGGTGCGGGGTTGTCGCCGACTCGTGTCGTGTCGCGGGTGATCACCTGAATTACCGTCATCACTCGCGCCGACCGGGATAAGTGACGTCACTCACCGGTGACATCACACCGAACCGTGTTCAAAGCTGTTCGCGGCAAGACAGCCGAGTGTTTGACGACGGCGCGATGGGCTCGAGGCGGATGCACCCCAACTTGCGATATGCTTGTTTACTCCTTCGCCTGTGTCCGGCTGTTGTTCACCAGGCGAACGCTTGTCGCCCGCCCGCTGTCCTGCGCGCTGCTCTTCATTATCAATCATGTATTTGGGTGTTACGTGTTGGTTTCGCCTGTGTTCTAGAGCGATAGATTTATGAACGGTGCCATACAGTAGAGAGGGGCGGACGGCCCGTGGCGTGCTCCAGCTGCGCCGATCTGGGTCTGCCGACGGCTATGAGTAGCTGTTCCCGCTTCAACAGAAATCAGTGTAGTGAGGTTCGTCCAAGTACACCTAGTACATAAAACGTTGTTGTTGACAGCGTGTTACCCCAATAAACTATATAAAAAAAATCCGTGTCTTGTTACCGCTGGTAATCGCCTTCGGCTGAGATTTTTCTTCGTTTTTTTCTGTCAGATAATCTCAAGAGGCTCAGGTGGTACTGAATACTTGATGGCCGCATGAGGTGACGCCATCACGACGGAGAATAGATGCCTATGACAAAAATGCTTGTGACAGGTGGTACTTCAACAGCGTTTATCTTTTCACTAGGCAGTGGGTAGGCCAGTTTTATTCACATCACGATGTTTCTTTTGGTGACGTTCCACCACTTGTATTACTTACAGTTGCCGATTATATTTCGTGGGAAAGTCCGATAATTATTGAATCAGTGAGATTTATCGAGCAGCTGTCATTTCTCACTCGCAGAACCCACGTTCTTCTTAGCCGCAAGACACCCTTCGTCAATCTGTGACTGGGCAGAGTCATTCTCCAGAAATCTGGAATTGGTTCCCAGAATGGCGAAGAACCTGCGAGTGTGAGCGGAGACGAAGTGCCCGAGTCTCCACCTCGCTGATACCTCTACCCTCTTATGTCGTGCTTGTATTGCCAGTTCTTCTGAAGCGTTCACCATCGCTCCCTTATCCCCATCAGTGATCTCGTCATCAAAAAGACTCAGGGACATCAGTTCCTCATGCAGGTATCTCCGATGATGTCTGAAAGCTTTGCTGACCTCGCTTGAGATAGTGCACAGCCTTCATGGCCTTCAATCCACTGGAGCAGTTCTAGATCGTGCCAAGAAGCAGAAACCGAGAAAGGAGTCGTAAGTTACGCCTTGAGGTAGATTTTGGCGATGAAAATTCGAAGGTCGCGATCCCGTTCTTTTCCCGCTGTGTCGGAGAGAGTTGCTTGCTGAATAGCTTGAAACAATTCAAGATTTCCTCTTCAAGCTCCCCATCTAGCGAGCCCTGTGGACTGCTCCAAGACACCGGAAAGTGATTCACCTTTCAGAGATCTTTTACAGGACGATAATCCCAGGCTTGAGTAGCTCACGGTAGTCCTCACGGAGATGATTTTCTTAGAGCCAAGCATTGGCAGAGGCCACACACTCTTCGGCTTCGACTGTCCTCACTTCAGTTTCCTCTGGATCCCACTAGAGGCTGGAGGTTAAGGTCAAGTGAGTCAAACACTCCTTCCAATCTCCTGAACAGTGCGATGTCGGGGCCAGTGGACGGGTTCAGCAGCGGAGAAAATGTCTTCTGCACGTGGAACTGAGGGAGAGGTTGACGACAAGCCAGTTTCACCAGCGGCTTCCCCAACTTCTCCTTAATCAGTGTGCAAGCATCGTGTCCGGTTTCTGTATTTGAAACTGTGGTGTTAGACGACATGACCTTGACCTTGACCGAATCCTGAAGCACAGGATCCTGTAGAATGATTACAACTGCGGTCGACGGAATCTCCCTAGGTATTGATTACAGCCGCGGTACCTTGAGGAGCTTTCCAACACCTGCACCCGTGACCAACATAGGAAGTCGACCAACATTTTCAGCCAGCATTCTGCCAATTTAGCCGGTTCGGTTGAACGCTGCCGACACGCCCAGGGTGACAGCTGGCTGTGGCCTGCGCCGCTGGGGCACGCGAGCATCGCCAAACTGTCTAGCTGCTCCTCTTTCTGAAGATGACTTGGACGAGGCGTGAATGGACTCCGACGAACTTTCGCCTCCGAAAGAGGATCTTACTACCTTCATAAGTCTTGAGGCATCGCGAGCACTCCTCTGCTTTCGGAATTTAGCTTTCTCTTGAGCTTTCAGATACCTCTTTTCCTTTGATGTTCCCTAGCCGTCGATGCCGAGCATCACACCTAGCCCACAAGGCTCTCTCTCTGGGCTTAGAGAAGCTTCAAATATGTATTATGCTTGAGCATGATATTTTCCTAGCATGTACGACATCTAAGATATTATGCAACATTTCGAAGCTTTTCTTTTCTCGCTTTATTCTTTCTTAGACGAACTTGTAACACGATTCTGGGGATCTTCAAAACAAGTATACATTCTCGATATCCTCGATGCCATGTTGCATCTCACGACCAGGAATATGCGCTTTCATCGAGAAGTTCAGCATTTCATCTCAAGCGGCGGTCGCGACTTTTACGGCTGTCGCACCGCACTGTCGAGTGATAAACTGGAAGTGACAAAGTGCACCACCATTGGACGGGACGTTTTACTCATTTGATGAGATCTGAAGAGGATTTCATCAGGCAGAAAGGTGGATGCTCTTGAGTGCGTAGTCGTTGGAAGCCAAACAGCAGCCAGAAAACAATGAAAAGCTCGACGTGATACTTGGAAGAAAACTACGACGCCATGCCCCAATTGTCACCATGCCATTGACGCATTTCCCCACCGCGCCATGCCTCATTGACATGCCTCTATTGCCATTCTCGAAGTTCCTCTTCAGGTACCGCCATGTGTGAGACGCAGAACTGCGCGCGAACAGTGCGTGCTTGATGCCTTTGATAAAGGCATCTACTGAAGTCGATAGTTGCGGGTTTGCTCACTTTGGCCAGTTTGTGGGCTGTATCGGCGGGTTCGCCCGCAACACTCGCGGGAGGTCGGAGTACGGCCGAGAAAATCAGTCCTGAAGAGCACGCCGGCTACGGAAAGGAGAAAAGTCGAAGAGTGAGACCTCCGAACTGTGTCGGTACAAAGGCTCCGGGGGAAGGGGAGACCGCCCAGCCACCTAAACCGTGCCGGTGCAGAGTAGCTGGCGGGGGTTAAGTAGCGGGTGCGTGGGAGGAGCAGAGGAGTAACCGGTCCGGCCGCACCCGGTCGCCGACGCTCGCCTCGCTGTGCTGACACCTCGCCACTGTCACCACGCTGTCGTCGCAGTTCACCATCTTCCACTTGCGCATATATAATGGGTGAGGAGAGATCCGCAAGCTGCAGCGGCCGAGAAGAGAGTGTCGGCTCGCAGGTCGGCAGTGGCGTTTTGTCACTGCGTGACGGTGTGACGGTGTAGCGGTGTAGCGATGTGGGCGATGGGGAGCTCGCGAAACCTGACATTAGGACACATTCCCGACCGGCTGGTGTTGCGGAGCTGACCGCACTCGCCTGCCGTCCAACAAAGGCCGGGCAGGGCGGGGCCGGGAGACCGCACACGCGGCTCCGGCCGACGATGATTCCCGCCGTCAGATGTCCGGCACCGCGGAAGGATTCGCGCCCATAAGCCTGGGTGAGAAAGACGTGTCGCCGGTACCTCGGCTGGCCGCCAGGTGCGTGAAGGCGCGTGCGCCTCCCCGCCACCTGGTCGCGTCCCCCCCCCCCCCCCCCCATGCGGCGGTGGCGCGGTCCGATCAGACAGAGTTGTTGCGACCGGCGGTAGGCGCCTGGCATCCGTATTTCGTTGCCAACATCTGGCAGCGCGGCGAAATTTTGTATGCCTTTTCCCATATCAATGTGATACAAGCAGCAGTTTAAATCAGTGATTGCTATCACTGCTTGTGATAGCAAGCAGTTTAAATCAGTGCATTGGAGGATGTGACTAATCTGCCAACTGTGAACCACAGCTCAGCGACAGGTGATCAGTTAAATGATGTTGATTTCATTGACAGTGATGTTGTTTTGAATTATGTCAAGAAAATAAAGCCAAACAAGGCAGCAGGACCTGATGGAATTTATGCTAGGGTATTGCGGGAAGCTGAAAAAGAATTGGCAATTCCACTCAGTATAAAATTTTGTAGATCAGTTTCACAAAATGAAATTCCAACCGATTGGAAAAGGGCAAATGTAGTTCCTATTTTCAAGAAGGGAGAAAGAGGGAAAGTTGAAAACTATAGGCCAGTAAGCCTCACATCACTAGTCTGCAAGGCACTTGAATCAATTATCAAGGATAAAATAGTTAGTTTTCTGGAAGGAAACAGAGTGATTCCAGATATTCAACATGGGTTTAGAAAAGGGAGATCGTGTCTCACAAATCTTTTGGACTTTTTTAATTTTGCTACAGAACAATTTGATAAGGGAAATCAGGTTGATGTAGCATATCTTGACTTTAGCAAGGCCTTTGACAAGGTACCTCATAAACGGTTAATGATGCAGCTTCAGGCCCATGGTATTGTGGGTAACATCCTAAAATGGATAGGGTTGTGGCTTTCAGCTAGACAGCAGAGAGTGATGCTAAATGGTACAAAATCATCATGGCAAAATGTTCTTAGTGGAGTCCCCCAGGGGTCAATACTGGGACCACTATTGTTCATTATGTTTGTAAATAACATTGAAAGTGGCCTAAGCAGTAAGGTTTTGAAATTTGCAGATGATTTGAAGGTCTTTAGGGCAATAACAGGGAACAATGAGCAGGTCTTGCTGCAGAAAGACTTAGACGAGCTTGTGAAATGGTCCGAAAAATGGCAAATGAAATTTAATTTTGATAAGTGCAAAATCATGCATGTAGGTAGGCAGCATATCAAGGCTCCATACTTTATGGGTGGCCAAGTACTATCTGTGACTCAGCAGGAGAAGGACTTAGGTGTTATTTTGAACACAAAATTGGGGGCATCAGAACAGACCAAAGAAGCCAGGAAGAAGGCACAAAGAATGCTTGGGGCAATAAATAGGAATGTTTCATATAAAAGTGAGGAAGTCATCAGGAAGCTTTATTGTGCATATTCCAGGCCACATCTGGAATATTGTGTCCAAGCTTGGTCCCCTAGTTATGAAAAAGATTGTTGGCTTTTAGAGAGAGTACAAAAGAGGGCAACACAAATGGTGAATGGTATGGGCAACCTGGCATATGAGGAAAGATTGAAGAAATTGAATATGTTTTCACTTAGATATAGAAGGCTGAGAAGAGATCTCATCGAGGTCTTTAAATTTGTTCATGGTCAGGAACAGGGTTATGTCAGGGAACTGTTTGAATTTAACAGAAATGATGCAATTAGAGGTCATCAATTCAAAATTAAAGTTAATCACAGCAGGACAAGGTTAAGACAGTCCTTCTTCACCAACAGGGTAGTAGAACACTGGACCCAGCTGCCAGAAACCATTGTCAGTAGCAACACACTGAACATCTTTAAGAACAGCTTAGACAATCATTATAAGAATAGGGGGCTTGTTTTTCTGTATTCCAGGGAGAGTTGATCAACACATTTGGTGGACAACTGGTTCAGTGTACAGAGTGCAACCAAAAAGGGCCCTTGTGGCTCATAGTTGCACTGATCTTTTATGTCTTTATGTCTTTATGATACGTTGTGTGAAGATTTCGAACTCAGATCATCCGCAGTCACCGGGTTAGTCAAGCTCAAGTGAGGTCACCTCCAAAAAAAGTTCAGCCAATGGTCACGCTTTAACGGAAAAAGCTATGTGAATGCACTTTCAGGGTTTCGTTATATTTAGGGACGCAAAAAAACGAATCAGAGGAGTTTCTTATTGTTTGCGTTTTTCATCACTTATTTGCTTTTCGTATTTGCCCCTTAAGATTGAAATCGAAGATTCTGCCTAAAGTAAGCAATTTTATCAGCATAAGTTTATTTATAGCAACGTTCCTCGGTGCGCTCTATCCATTAGAAAATACAAATAACCTTTTTTTAAATTGATAACGATAACTTTTCGCAATTTAAAAAAATGTATTGTTGTGTTGGCAAACATTTTGGGAACATGGTCGATTTCGCCTTTCTTTTTTGATGCCAAAGAAGTTTTGTTTTTAAAATCTTCCTCAAAATGAACTCACCAAAGCCAAAAACATGACATGAGTCATGACCTCATAACCTCCTAGTGACGTACCTTTATGAGACAAGGAAATATTTGGGGTGGCTTCTGACCCTATTCGTCAAGCGTTTTCCGATAACATATCTTTCGCTTTCGGGTGACGCTCAGCTTATATTGTAGAAGGGGCTATGCAATGCCCCCCCCCCCCCCATGACGAGGTGTGAGGATCTGACCGTAAAGATGGGGTTAAAGAAATTGAATGTGCATAGCGCGCCCACGTTTTGTGTTCCTTTTCTACATCCATGTGTGTCGCCTCGTATTTTTTACAAACCTCGGTTCACCTCAGTTCACTAGCCAAGATATGGTCAAAAAGGTCAACCTTTAACCATTTTGTCCGCCCGTTGAAAATTAAGGGCCAACCGAGTGCTTCGAAACTTACCAGAGTCGTAGTATGTGTCAATCCCAACAAATTGTATCTCCCAGATTGCTTTGGAAATTAGCTGGACCTGACCAGAGGTAAGGTGTAAGTTGGCCAATTTTCGCGAATTATCATCACTGTGAATGAATTTCAGCGGGATGTTGAACATCACGATCTTGCATGGCCACCACTCATCGGCTAGTCCCATAAGCTGACCTTGGAGCTCGATCAACTGTGGTCAGGCAGTACATGACCCCACTTTTGGCTTTGGTTGTGACGAGGGCAAAAGTGACAGACTTAGGCTTACGTATGATACGTATGGTCACGGAGTTCGAAGTCAGAGTCAAGAAATTATATAAAATAACACCGAGGTCAACAAGTCATCCGAGTTCATCGGAGGGCAATTCCCCCAGATGACCTCGTGACCCGATCAGATGACCTAGTGGCCTGATCTAGATCTAAAACTCGAATTAAAATAGCGTAACACGCTGTTCTGAAGCAGGAAACCGAATGCCCATCATCGATAGCAATTCACACGGTGGTTGACGGGAAAACCCATAGTCGTAATGTTCTTCAGACCTTATTTGTGGGCCCCTTAACATCCCCTCGACCCTTTAAATTGACTACTATAAAAAGTGGCCAGTGTTTTCGAATGTACTCGTCCAGCTGGAGATGCCCCAGGGGTCGAACTGGCCTGGAACTGGAAGTCTGACTGCAGATGTCGAACTGGAAAAGCAAGGCGTTGTCGTTTTCACAGATTTCCATTGATTTGGTTCTCCCAACGAACGACACAAGGATTCACCACCAGGTACAATACATTTGTCCATTTGTATGGCTTGGTTGCAGCTGTTGTACTCCTCCCCTGCTCTTGCATTAGACTCCACCATCCTCTAACCACGTGATACTAGGTCTGATCGTCCAATGTTCATATTAGGTCTGATCGTTCATTGATTGAGCACTGGCTTTACTCTGATGGTTTTCCGCAATCCCACAGATGGAACCACCAGCCGCCTGTACACAGTACTCTATACACCATCATAAACTGGAGCCACCAGCCGCCTGTACACAGTACTCTATACACCATCATAAACTGGAGCCACCAGCCGCCTGTATACTGTACTCTATACACCACCATAAACTGGAGCCACCAGCCGCCTGTATACTGTACTCTATACACCATCATAAACTGGAGCCACCAGCCGCCTGTATACTGTACTTTATACACCATCATAAACTGGAGCCACCAGCCGCCTGTATACTGTACTCTATACACCATCATAAACTGGAGCCACCAGCCGCCTGTATACTGTACTCTATACACCATCATAAACTGGAGCCACCAGCCGCCTGTATGCTGTACTCTATACACCACCATAAACTGGAGCACCAGCCGCCTGTATTTAATATACACCACCATAAACTGGAGCCACCACCCGCCTGTATACTGTACTCTATACACCATCATAAACTGGAGCCACCAGCCGCCTGTATGCTGTACTCTATACACCACCATAAACTGGAGCCACCAGCCGCCTGTATACTGTACTCTATACACCATCATAAACTGGAGCCACCAGCCGCCTGTATACTGTACTCTATACACCATCATAAACTGGAGCCACCAGCCGCCTGTATACTGTACTCTATACACCATCATAAACTGGAGCCACCAGCCGCCTGTATACTGTACTCTATACACCACCATAAACTGGAGCCACCAGCCGCCTGTATACTGTACTATATACACCACCATAAACTGGAGCCACCAGCCGCCTGTATACTGTACTCTATACACCATCATAAACTGGAGCCACCAGCCGCCTGTATGCTGTACTACATAACACCATCATAAACTGGAGCCACCAGCCGCCTGTATACTGTACTCTATACACCATCATAAACTGGAGCCACCAGCCGCCTGTATACTGTACTCTATACACCATCATAAACTGGAGCCACCAGCCGCCTGTATACTGTACTCTATACACCATCATAAACTGGAGCCACCAGCCGCCTGTATACTGTACTCTATACACCATCATAAACTGGAGCCACCAGCCGCCTGTATACTGTACTCTATACACCATCATAAACTGGAGCCACCAGCCGCCTGTATACTGTACTCTATACACCATCATAAACTGGAGCCACCAGCCGCCTGTATACTGTACTCTATACACCATCATAAACTGGAGCCACCAGCCGCCTGTATACTGTACTCTATACACCATCATAAACTGGAGCCACCAGCCGCCTGTATACTGTACTCTATACACCATCATAAACTGGAGCCACCAGCCGCCTGTATACTGTACTCTATACACCATCATAAACTGGAGCCACCAGCCGCCTGTATACTGTACTCTATACACCATCATAAACTGGAGCCACCAGCCGCCTGTATACTGTACTCTATACACCATCATAAACTGGAGCCACCAGCCGCCTGTATAACTGTACTTACTATACACCATCATAAACTGGAGCCACCAGCCGCCTGTATACTGTACTCTATACACCATCATAAACTGGAGCCACCAGCCGCCTGTATACTGTACTCTATACACCATCATAAACTGGAGCCACCAGCCGCCTGTATACTGTACTCTATACACCACCATAAACTGGAGCCACCAGCCGCCTGTATACTGTACTCTATACACCATCATAAACTGGAGCCACCAGCCGCCTGTATACTGTACTCTATACACCATCATAAACTGGAGCCACCAGCCTTCTGTATACTGTGCTCTATACACCATCATAAACTGGAGCCACCAGCCGCCTGTATACTGTGCTCTATACACCATCATAAACTGGAGCCACCAGCCGCCTGTATACTGTGCTCTATACACCATCATAAACTGGAGCCACCAGTCGCCTGTATACTGTGCTCTATACACCACCATAAACTGGAGCCACCAGCCGCCTGTATACTGTGCTCTATACACCACCATAAACTGGAGCCACCAGCCGCTGGCATACTGTACTCTATACACCATCATAAACTGGAGCCACCAGCCGCCTGTATACTGTACTCTATACACCACCATAAACTGGAGCCACCAGCCTCCTATATACTGTACTCTATACACCATCATAAACTGGAGCCACCAGCCGCCTGTATACTGTACTATATACACCATCATAAACTGCGAAGTTCGCTACGAGTCCTTCTAATGCATTTCCAACAAATAATCGCCCTTATTATTGCAATTCCTTGTAAATACAAAAGAAACAACAACGCCGTTATGTGATGAAAGCAAGCCATGGGACGATGAAGAAATAAAATGTTAAATTATTCTTCATGTGCTAGGTATCCACACGTGTTTCCCTGCTTGCTAAGTAAACTGGAGTCGAAGTCAGAAATTTGATCGTAATGGAGATTATGAGAGACTCTAATTTGATTGAAAATGTTCGGCCACTTTGGCTTTAACTTCAACGGTCTAGCTCGATTGGATTTAGTGCCGACATTGAATGGATTCGGAGATCGCAAAGGCCTTTATTGCAAGATTACTGACATAAACATTTCAAGCTGAGTGGACGTAATTGACCATTGAATCGGCACAGCTCGTGCTGGTCGGTCGCGTTTGGCACTCTTTGAATAGTGAACTTCAGAAAGCATGAATCGAGGTTATCCACATGAGTGAAACCCATCTACCTTTTTCAAGCTACATCAATATTTGCATGCAACCGTTTTCTGGTGAACGTAATTGAACCGTCCGTGCATAGGTGTCCGTGCATATGCCTTATTCCTTGCACTATGCACACGGGTGTTGATTTCTGAAAATTATTGGGGGAGGACAAAATGCATGAAGGCAATGGGCAGGCCCAAATGGATTGGGGCACACTCCAATGGGTCCCATGTGAAAAGTTGAAATTATTGGGGGAGAGCAAAGCCATCATTGAGGGGGCACTTGTTCCCGAAATGTATATAAAAGAACACCTCTGACAATACATCGCTACATTTTATGCATTTCCTCAGATATTCCGGCACATATCCGAGATCCTAGCCACGAAAAGCTATGACCTCCTATCGGGTATGTGCCGGAACAAGTTGAATACACTCAGAATGAGTACTATTTCCCCGAACAACCACCGAAAAAAAATATGTGACGCTCCGGAGCTGAGGCTGAAGAACTGCTGAACCAAGGCGTCCTGGATCTTCTCCTGGGAGGACGACCGGCTGCAACCGCTAGTCCCACGGCAGTGGACCTGGCATTTATCGTGCAAGTGGTGCCAGCCCCGGAAGGTGAGAGCAACACGTTGTGACCTCCCGTGTGTATCGTGTTACCACGGTGTTAAAATGATGGTTCCCGTTAGGTGTAAGATGTCGAAGCGAGTACAGTGGGATTTCGAAATTCACCATGGTAATAATGTCATTTAAAGTACCTGGTATGTCCCTCAAACTCAATTTGGAGCCAATGTCATACTGATGAATGCATCTTTTCGTTTGTTTTGAGAGATACCTAACTGGAGGATACCTATGCTCATGATAACGATACAAAATACGTATACTACAAACTAGTATTGCATAAAACACCACATCGTAGGTAATTATTTACCATGCAATTGTGTTAAAGAGATGCTCGTTTATCCGCTATGGTGAGTATAGGCGTGATATCTATACACGAGATACTGTTAGAAACGAGACATACAAACTTCATAAACAAGCATCAAGAAGCACGATGTCGATGCTTCTTTGGGAAGCATGTTGATTCAGTGTTTAGGAAGTGGTACATTCCACCCTATTTCGCAAATAATGTATCACTGTAATACCCCCCCCCATCACTTTTGTGCAGGATGGGGTTGCAAAACCTTCAGATTTTCGCCCGTCGTTGCTGCCCGCCGTCGCCGCCACCACCCACTGCTCGCTGCCACACACTGTTCGCTTCCTCCTCCGCCGCCGCCACCACCCACTGCTCGCTGCCACACACTGTTCGCTTCCTCCTCCGCCGCCGCCACCACCCACTGCTCGCTGCCACACACTGTTCGCTTCCTCCTCCGCCACCGCCACCACCCACTGCTCGTTGCCACACACTGTTCGCTTCCTCCTCCGCCGCCGCCACCACCCACTGCTCGCTGCCACACACTGTTCGCTTCCTCCTCCGCCGCCGCCACCACCCACTGCTCGCTGCCACACACTGTTCGCTTCCTCCTCCGCCGCCGCCACCATCCACTGCTCGCTGCCACACACTGTTCGCTTCCTCCTCCGTCGCCGCCACCACCCACTGCTCGCTGCCACACATTGTTCGCTTCCTCCTCCGCCGCCGCCACCACCCACTGCTCGCTGCCACACACTGTTCGCTTCCTCCTCCGCCGCCGCCACCGCTCAGTGTTCGCTGCCACGCACTGCCCGTTCCCGCCGCCGTCGCCGCCACCGCCGATCACTGCCCCCCCCCCCCCCTCCGTCGCCTACCACCCACTACCCACCATCGCCGCTGCCGCCCAATGCGCCCCGTCGTTTCCACCCTCTGTTTCTACTTATTATTTGAGATGTCGCATGTTTGTCGAGCTGCTCGTTCCAGTTAAGCGTGTAATTATTCATGCATTTTTTCTTTGCAGGAGAAGAGGACCCTTGGTGGTCTTTCGAGGCCAGGTTTGGCAGATGATCGATACGGATGAACTGTCGTCGACCATGGCTGGGGAGCTGACGCAGGCTGAACTGGCGGTAAACCTTCCGGGCCCCTCAGTCACCGCCGCACCTGATCGACACCTGCCCGCGGTGCCACCTACCGCCGGAACTGCACCACCACCATCTCCCCGCCCGTCCAGCAGCCCAGTTGGCTTGAACTCGCCCCACCAAGCAGTGCCTCCACCCCATCAGCAACAAACAGCCGCCGATCGCTCGCCGCCCCCCCCTCCCAACACTCAGGTGTCTCATCCGCCCGATCCTCGCCTTCACCGTCATCCACATCGACCGCTTCTGGCCCGAGTGCGGCTGGATCAAGAGCCGCCGCCCCCCCTCTCCACCGGTGGCCAGCGCCACCCACCGCGGCTCCCCGCCACTCCCCAGCGAATCCCCCGGGAGACGACGTCGGCCTAAGTCGCACGCCTGGAGCTGTGCAGCGGCGGCAGGCTCGGCGGCCCACATCCACGTCCCGCAGGCAAGCCTCAGCGGAGCGCTTGGAGCGTTGTGAGCAGGAGGAGCAGGGGAGAGTCGAGGCGCGCGCTACCCGGGACGAACGGTTCAGGCAAGAGTTCCTGGATGAGATGAGGGCGGGCCGTTGACCGGCAACGGTGGAAGCCATGAAGGCCATCGCAGACCGTGCGTCTCGGCACGAACATGATCACCACCGCTGTCGGTCCCGCTCTCGGTCGCCCCTGCATGTGCAACGCCCACTCTCGATCCGCGGTAAGGCCGTGATATATGCTAGCTAGGAATGCACTTAAGTGTGCTCCCGCGTTACAACTGTAGCGTACCAATGCGCGAGTGCCCCACGCTCCACCTCAGACTCTCACGTATCTCAGCTTATTGAATACACTGCGATAGCCACGAATATACGTTCATGTTTTGTTTGTTATTTTCATTCACGGCTGCGAAACGACGACCATGTGGCTTTGAAGATGCGAGCGATACAAATGACGCGCGCGGCTGTTGCAGGGCGCGGGAGGCTGTGCTGGAGTTTCGACGGCAGTAATGTTGTGGCGCTATGCTTTGGGAAGTAATGCTGTGGCGCTATGCTACGGCAGTAATGCTGTGGCGCTATGCTATGGCAATAGTGCTGTGGCGCTATGCTCAATCAATCAATCCTTGTATTGGTACCAAGAGACACTCAGTATCAAATGTCAAAAACGCTTAAAAAAAGGGGGTGGGACAGGAGGCTACTAAAACATTAAAAACACGTGCATACAATACTCAAACATTCCCACGTACAGCTCTTTTCAGCGCCTCCTTCAGCTTAAACTTAAAAGCCAGTCGCATATTCTCGGCCCTAACTTCCTCGGGGAGACTGTTCCAAAGAACTGCAGCACGGTACATGAAAGAGCGTTGCGCAAAAGAAGTTTTCAGGCGTGGGCGCTCTACTGAAAACGGTGTTGATCGCGTAGATCGAGAGCTGACATCACTTCTCAATGTCACAAGATCACGCAGGGTTTCAGGTGCTCCCGAGTGATGCACTGCAAGATGAACCAGTGAGCAATCCCTAATGTCGACAAAGCGTTGTAAGCTAGGCCAGCCTAACCGCTCAATAACATGCGATATATGACCATAGCGAGAGGTCCTAGTTATGATCCTAGCCGCTATGATGCTATGTCAGTAATGAGATGGCGCTATGCTGCGGCAGTAATGCTGTGGCGCTATGCTATGGCAGTAATGCTGTGGCGCTACGCTATGTCAGTAATGAGGTGGCGCTATGCTTAGGCAGTAATGCTGTGGCGCTATCATACGGCAGTAATTCTGTGGCGCTATACTATGGCAGTAATGCTGTGGCGCAATACTATGGCAGTAATGATGTGGCTTTATCCTATGGCAGTAATGCTGTGGTGCTATGGTTGGTTGGTTATTGGTTTTTACGACACGTCGACCGTTGAGTCATATAGCGTCGCCAATCTCTCACGTCGATTGGTCGCGGGCGAAGAGTAGCGACAGGTGAGACTCGAACCCACAATCTTTCGATTGTGAGACGATTATCTTACCCCTAGACCACTCGTCCCCCTGTGGTGCTATGCTATGGCAGTAATGATGTGGCGCCATGTTACGGCAGTAATGCTGTGGCGCTATGCTATGGCAGTAATGCTGTGGCGCTATGCTATGGCAGTAATGCTGTGGCGCTATGCTACGGCAGTAATGCTGTGGCGCTATGATACGGCAGTAATTATGTGGCGCTATTCTATAGCAGTAATGCTGTGGCGCAATACTATGGCAGTAGTGATGTGGCTTTATGCTATGGCAGTAATGCTGTGGCGCTATGCTATGGCAGTAATGATGTGGCGCCATGTTACGGCAGTAATGCTGTGGCGCAATACTATGGCAGTAGTGATATGGCGCTATGCTATGGCAGTAATGCTGTGGCGCTATGCTATGTCAGTAATGAGGTGGCGCTATGCTACGGCAGTAATGCTGTGGCGCTATGGTACGGCAGTAATTATGTGGCGCTATTCTATAGCAGTAATGCTGTGGCGCAATACTATGGCAGTAGTGATGTGGCTTTATGCTATGGCAGTAATGCTGTGGCGCTATGCTATGGCAGTAGTGATGTGGCACCATGTTACGGCAGTAATGCTGTGGCGCTATGCTATGGCAGTAATGATCTGGCGCCATGTTACGGCAGTAATACTGTGGCGCTATGCTATGGCAGTAATGCTGTGGCGCTATGCTGTGGCAGTAGTGATGTGGCGCCATGTTGCGGCAGTAATGCTGTGGCGCCATGTTACGGCAGTAATGCTGTGGCGCCATGTTACGGCAGTAATGCTGTGGCGCGATGATACAGCAGTAATGCTGTGGCGCCATGTTACGGCAGTAATGATGTGGCGCTATGATACGGCAGTAATGCTGTGGCGCCATGTTACGGCAGTAATGCTGTGGCGCTATACTATGGCAGTAGTGATGTGGCTTTATGCTATGGCAGTAATGCTGTGGCGCTATACTATGGCAGTGGTGATGTGGCGCCATGTTACGGCAGTAATGCTGTGGCGCCATGTTACGGCAGTAATGCTGTGGCGCCATGTTACGGCAGTAATGCTGTAGCGCCATGTTACGGCAGTAATGCTGTGGCGCTATGATACGGCAGTAATGCTGTGGCGCCATGTTACGGCAGTGATGTTGTGGCGCTATGATACGGCAGTAATGCTGTGGCGCCATGTTACGGCAGTAATGTTGTGGCGCTATACTATGGCAGTAGTGATGTGGCTTTATGCTATGGCAGGAATGCTGTGGCGCTATACTATGGCAGTAGTGATGTGGCGCCATGTTACGGCAGTAATGCTGTGGCGCTATACTATGGCAGTAGTGATGTGGCGCCATGTTACGGCAGTAATGCTGTGGCGCCATGTTACGGCAGTAATGCTGTGGCCCAATGTTACGGCAGTAATGCTGTGGCGCTATGCTACGGCAGTAATGCTGTGGCGCTATGATACGGCAGTAATGCTGTGGCGCTATGATACGGCAGTAATGCTGTGGCGCCATGTTACGGTAGTAATGCTGTGGCGCCATGTTACGGCAGTAATGCTGTGGCTCCACGTTGCGGCAGTAATGCTGTGGCGCCATGTTACGGCAGTAGTGCTGTGGTGCCATGTTACGGCAGTAATGCTGTGGCGCTATGCTACGGCAGTAATGCTGTGGCGCCATGTTACTGCAGTAATGCTGTGACGCCATGTTACGGCAGTAATGCTGTGGCGCCATGTTGCGGCAGTAATGCTGTGGCGCTATGGCAGTAATGCTGTGGCGCTATACTACGCTAGCACGGAACGATCGCGACACCGCGCACATAGTTCTTCGTCCGTGTGAGGCTTGCGACCGGTACGCTGTAAATCTT
Source organism: Ashinkailepas kermadecensis (assembly GCA_034440615.1). Taxonomy (NCBI): domain Eukaryota; kingdom Metazoa; phylum Arthropoda; class Thecostraca; family Neolepadidae; genus Ashinkailepas; species Ashinkailepas kermadecensis. Next base: position 156,296 of record JAOTOM010004330.1, on the reverse strand, counting down.
ACGCTTATGGTCAGGACAGGAATGGAACTTTCCATTTTTTTTTAGAGCGGCATGAAACCCACTTGCTGCCGATATTCTAGCACCAGGCCTACGGGCTTCGACGGGACGAATGACCTTATTAAGCCGTTAAAACCTTCGGTTCCTTTTGCAACTTTTGCAAATCGACCGGATCGGAAATTTCCGTTTACGGCTGACCTGCCCATGTAAATTCAGGTATCGTATCGCATCGTATCGAATTATATCGGATCTCAACAACTTGCACCAAAAGAAGGCTGTCACAAAAACATCGCAACCAGAAATTCGCAATTCGGTCCAATCACAAAGTAGCTGTCACACATTGCCTCGTCACAATATCATGGTCCTGAAATGTTACATTCCCCACTACAGAATACAACCTTAAGTAGACAAGCACGCACACACACACACAAGGATAGCACACACGAGCTCAATTCCATTTCATGTATATAGCGTGATTTGATATGCAGATATTTTGAACGCAACACAATGACCACTACCTTATATTTTGAACACGTCGCGCCGGAATACCGACGTACCTGTGGATGGAGTGTTAGTACTTGGTGGGCATGTATGTACGGTTAGCACTTGGTGCGCATGTATGTACGGTCAGTACTTGGTGGGCAAGTGTGTGCGGTTATTACTTGGTGCGCATGTATGTGTACACATCCCTATCGTTGATAAGTGAACTTCAATCGGGGGCAAGAAACGTACTAGGACTCCGGCACCTCAGGTACAGATACGTTCCTACCGATTCACGCGTGCTATGGACGTGCTGTGTTGCCGCGGTACTGCAGGCACAGATATGTTCCTCGCGACTCCTACATGCGTCACGTGGGTTCCGCTGTCGGCAGAGAAGTTGTGGACCGACCGTGACCGTCCAGAGTCAACTGATGGAGGTCAGGCACCGTAGAGGTCACCACAGGATGTGGTGCGGTGGACGTCGGGCACCGTAGAGGTCACCACAGGATGTGGTGCGGTGGAGGTCGGGCACCGTAGAGGTCACCACAGGATGTGGTGCGGTGGACGTCGGGCACCGTAGAGGTCACCACAGGATGTGGTGCGGTGGAGGTCAGGCACCGTAGAGGTCATCGCAAGATCTGGTGCGGTGGAGGTCGGGCATCGTAGAGGTCACCACAGGATGTGGTGCGGTGGAGGTCGGGTATCGTAGAGGTCATCGCAAGATCTGGTGCGGTGGAGGTCAGGCACCGTAGAGGTCATCGTAAGATGTGGTGCGGTGGAGGTCGGGCATCGTAGAGGTCACCACAGGATGTGGTGCGGCGGGGGTCAGGCACCGTAGAGGTCATCGCAAGATGTGGTGCGGTGGAGGTCAGGCACCGTAGAGGTCATCGCAAGATCTGGTGCGGTGGAGGTCAGGCACCGTAGAGGTCACCACAGGATGTGGTGCGGTGGAGGTCAGGCACCGTAGAGGTCATCGCAAGATCTGGTGCGGTGGAGGTCAGGCACCGTAGAGGTCACCACAGGTTGTGGTGCGGTGGAGGTCGGGCATCGTAGAGGTCACCACAGGATGTGGTGCGGTGGAGGTCGGGCATCGTAGAGGTCACCACAGGATGTGGTGCGGTGGAGGTCGGGCATCGTAGAGGTCACCACAGGATGTGGTGCGGTGGAGGTCAGGCACCGTGGAGGTCACCACAGGATGTGGTGCGGTGGAGGTCAGGCATCGTAGAGGTCATCGCAAGATCTGGTGCGGTGGAGGTCAGGCACCGTAGAGGTCATCGTAAGATGTGGTGCGGTGGAGGTCAGGCACCGTAGAGGTCATCGCAAGATGTGGTGCGGTGGAGGTCAGGCACCGTAGAGGTCATCGCAAGATGTGGTGCGGTGGAGGTCGGGCATCGTAGAGGTCACCACAGGATGTGGTGCGGTGGAGGTCAGGCACCGTAGAGGTCACCACAGGATGTGGTGCGGTGGAGGTCAGGCATCGTAGAGGTCATCGCAAGATGTGGTGCGGTGGAGATCAGGCACCATAGAGGTCACGACAGGATGTGGTGCGGTACGGCGTGCCATACCAATAAAAAAAGGCTCGCATGACAACGCCGCGACGAAATTGGCACGCCATTTCAATATTTGTGTCACGTTATATTCACTTATTTCATTATTTTTTATTTCATCTTATTTCATCTTATTTCATCAGATATTTTGTTTCAGAACCTGCAAGTTGTATCCATCCGTGCTGCCGACATAGCTTCCGGGTTGTATCCATTATGGCAATAGCGAGCCAGCGATGGAGAGCATTGCTCAGTGGGCACCTTTGATGGCATTGCTCACCCAGCGTCAAAGAACCCGCCTGCCGCCGCCCGGCCGGGCCCGACGCACCACCTCCAGAGCCAGAGAGGTCCGCCGCATCATGAGCAGCTATTCATCCAGCGGGCGCGCTCGGCCGGCGGTGCGAGCCGCCGCGCTGGCGGATCGATCGAGCCGGCTTCACGGGACGGCGAGCGCCGGCAATCCAGCGGCCTCCTCCGGGACCAGATAAACCTCTTAGCTCTCCAATCCGCCCGCGGGAAACTGAGACAGAGCCGAGAAGATCACACCCCGGAAATGCGTGTGCCAGAGTCATCCAGCCTATTGCCTATGTGTAGGAATGTGACTGAACGTGGGTAATTTCCCACACCACCGGTCCTACGAGAGAAATCGAAAGGATGTGTGCTCTGAACGTGTCGAAAGTTTGTACCGCCGAACGACTTCCCGGCTGGAAAGTTCATCGTCTGGAATGTTTGGCGGGACCCTCATCGATTGAGGCACGGGAAGCCAAGTTCCGCCCTATCGCGGGAGCGAAGAACATAATTTTGTCATACGTATTCTACTTCCTTCTTCCAGGCGGTTACTGGAGTGTTTCTTCACTGCGCACGCGACGTTTTGAACTTACACTTAGACGCATACGAAGCCATAGTTGCAAATCATGCAAGGGTGCTACCACCGCTGGGCAAAGTAAGGGCTCCCGTGTCACCTTCTAGCAGATCCCCTCACATTTTCCTCTCCATATTTATTTATTCGCCGCACATTCGCCTTTTCAGGTTGTTCACTGGCGAATTATTTATGCTGCCAAACAGAGCTGGCGGTTGGACTGTCAGTAACATGCTTAAATGGTGGGCATAGTTGTGGTAGCCCATGGGTATGGCCGGTAGAGCGTTGCACTACCAGCTTACCAACATCCAAACACCGGCCCCGGAATGTGACATCAAGCTAAATCGGTTCAAAAGAATTCCTGCATTTCAAGCGGAAGGCTGGCTCCTACGCAGACGCCGGCGGGTGTGGATCAGGCACAGTGTGCCCATCAACACAGCTCCGAGGTGCATCAGCTCATGCGGCGCTAAGCAGCTGCCCGGTGGCCGGCTGAATTTGCCCAATTGTGCCGCTCACTGAGCAGCCGACCCTCGTCCCGTGAGTGCCAGCATCCGGCTCAACCCTCGCTGTAGCCTGCACACAGGGCGCTACGACTCAGTGACGTCGAACGTTAAACTTGGCTCTGCACTGCTCGTGCTGTATTGTCAGCAATGTGCATGGATGTGGCACGCAATTGTGTGGTTTGCGATGCAATTTTGAAAAGTAATTGGTCCCGCTGCGTACCCGAATATGTTAGTTCGTACAATCTAGGAAGCTGCTATAATCTGGTATTAACTTGATTGCATCTAAATTTGGTAGCAGAGAAAGCAATGCAGCATTGGCGCCGATGGGGCAATAGAGGGCACTTTTCGTTTCGAATAATCTCACAGAATATGAACATCGGTTATGATAATTAAGGACGCTTTACCGAATTTTACAGCGTTTTACTGAATGTGTTCTTCCCGGGCTTCAATCCACCTCTCATGGCTTAGCATCAGCATGATAGGCTTTGCATAAAAACAGAGACGCAACCAAGGGGGCCGCCCCCTTAGGAACCAAAAAATGCTCTAGATGAAACAAGAAATTTCGATATTTTCACCACGCAAAACCCAAAACTTTCAGCCGGCTTCGCGCATCGAAAGCGGCATCTTTTCATTGCATTTGTATCACCCCTCCCCACCTTTAAAAAATACTGGCCGCACTAATGATAGAAAAATACACTTCGAAGTGGCTCTCCCCCCCCAAACATTGAGACAGTTAGCTCCCATGCCACTGCACTGCCCTCAGAACAAAATAGATATGTGAGCCCTACCACATATCGATCGGTTATCACAGGGGAAATTCGAGTAGTTTCCAATCGGAGTATGGCACGCTTCCACTTCATAGAAATAGTGCGTCCCCTCGTAGAAGCCCAAGAACGCACCTTTTAATTTTACAGCGAAAAGCACACCTCCAGTAGATTCGAATGCGCCTTGCCACTAGCGAATCCAGGGGGCATTCGGACTATGCTCCACCACCCACCCACCCCACGGCCTGATTTTATGAAGTGAGACTTTTTCGGCGTTTTTATAAAATGATAAACACATGGCTTACCTACACCATGGACAACACTAAGGTGCATGCTCACTGCAATGGGTGGGGACGTTTAAAAAATGATTGGTGAGGCCCAGTGCATGGACACAATGAGTGTTGCCAATTTGGTCCATGGGTCCACCCCACAGGATCTCGTGGTAAGAGAACCAGAAGTTGGTTGAGCCAAGGCAAAGATGGTGGGCCCAGGCTCCACGAAAAGCATAGGAAGCTCCACGCCTGCTCACCACTTTACCTGCAATTAAATCGCAACAATTTAATACGCCTGCAGGTGTTTGAAATATCATCATTATCACTAATGTAGAAACCAATGGCTTTGATTGATAAGAATTACATTAATAGTATGATCACATTGCCCTAAATTGCTTCCATAAAATTGATGTTCATGACAGCAAAATAACTTGAGCTTTGTAGATACCAAGACTGTACAAACTTTGAACGCTGCATCCCCAAACATCCAGTGGTTCCAAACTTTCTGAGCCGAGCAGTTTTTAAGTGGCAAGCTTGTTAGGTTAGGTTCAGTTAGGTTAGGTTCGGTGAGATTAGATGAGATTAGATTAGGTTATGTTGCGCTAGGTTAGGTTAGTGTAGGTTGGGTTGAACCTCCTCCATCATTTCCACCCTTAACCATTATGCATAAGGAAACTATTGGTGCTCACTGCTTCCGCTGTAGCTACAGCAATTCATTTCATCAACATGCATTTCAAGATACCACCATTATCAACAAAGAAAAGATCAAAGGCTCTGATAAAACTTACATAAATAGTATGACCACACTGCCTCCAATTGCTTACTTAAAAATGTTGTTAACGACATTACGAGAGTTGAACATTGAGCATGAAGCTGAACATCGCACGTAGAGGGGAATGGGTCTAGTTGATACACGGGATGGTTGATACAACAGCACATTTTCTCCAAAAGTACGAAGCCGGTTGCCATGGCTACCACATATGTTGCTACTGACAACATGTGTTGTTGTAACATGCACACCCTCTTCTCGCGGCAAAAACAAGCACAAGTCTTTTCGACCCGCGGCTGCGAAATGGTGACATGTGGCACATTCTTTAAGTGAAAGTAAAATTTCGATGTATCGCCCACTTGCTAACTTTTTAAGCATTGGTTATCATTACCATGTTCAATCAGCTTTCCAACGGTGAAATGCTTTTATCGTTTGCCGCCACGCTGCACTCGCAATGTTGCACAACATGTTGCAGCCTGAACCAGAAAACCTGCGGGGTAAATTGATACAGCCTTTATCAACTTAATCAGCCTGTATCAATGCTTTGTGGACTGGTAATGAAATAAAATAACTACCGAACTGCCTGTTTTTATTAAGGTGCTTGCCAAAACTGTTTCAAGATAATCTTATTCAATATCTCTACTGGCATTTCTCACTCGACGGAAATGGATGCACGAAGGAAAAGGTGCAGCTACGGTATGAACGTTTGCGCATTGCATAAATGGCATAAGCCATGGGCGATCGTCAGTCCGGACTCAATCCAGCATTATTAATGCAGGCGTGAAATGTGTATCTTTCAGATGGCGTAAACCAGTGTTGCATATCGATAATATATTTTATGTAACTTATAATTTATCAACTTACCCCATCGTCAGTAACAACTTACCCTATAGCGGGGTAAGTTGATGAACCGGCAGTTGCGCGCTGTTTTGCTCTCTGGTTGAAAGCTCGGAGGACGCCACGAAAAAGAAGCTATTATCAGGGATGACACTAGAAGGTTCAGGCTTGGCGTAGGTGTAGCTATCTTGGCGTAGGTGTAGCTATCTCATCGCTACCCTTTCAAAGTGATGAGTTATGTTGAGTTTCGCCAAAATTGTGTCAACTAGACCCGATCTCCCCTGCCAGAACTGTGCACATTTTGAATGTTGCAGCTCATAATTACAATAGACTTGCAACCAAATTAAGAAGAGCAATTATTAATCAACAGGCTTGTTTCAATTGCATATTAACTTGATTAAAGATGAAATAAAATCTTGAGGTCGGGGGTTGGACTTCCCATCAATAGAATTGGCAATAGCTTCCATCAATAGAATTGGCAATAGCTTCCATCAATAGAAATGGCAATTGCTCCCATCAATAGAATTGGCAATAGCTCCCATCAATAGAATTGGCAATAGCTTCCATCAATAGAATTGGCAATAGCTCCCATCAATAGAATTGGCAATAGCTTCCATCAATAGAATTGGCAATAGCTCCCATCAATAGAATTGGCAATAGCTCCCATCAATAGAATTGGCAATAGCTCCCATCAATAGAATTGGCAATAGCCCCCATCAATAGAATTGGCAATAGCCCCATCAATAGAATTGGCAATAGCTTCCATCAATAGAATTGGCAATAGCTCCCATCAATAGAATTGGCAATAGCTCCCATCAATAGAATTGGCAATAGCTTCCATCAATAGAATTGGCAATAGCTCCCATCAATAGAATTGGCAATAGCTTCCATCAATAGAATTGGCAATAGCTCCCATCAATAGAATTGGCAATAGCTCCCATCAATAGAATTGTCAATAGCTCCCATCAATAGAATTGGCAATAGCTCCCATCAATAGAATTGGCAATAGCTCCCATCAATAGAATTGGCAATAGCTTCCATCAATAGAATTGGCAATAGCTCCCATCAATAGAATTGGCAATAGCTCCCATCAATAGAATTGGCAATAGCTCCCATCAATAGAATTGGCAATAGCTCCCATCAATAGAATTGGCAATAGCTTCCATCAATAGAATTGGCAATAGCTCCCATCAATAGAATTGGCAATAGCTCCCATCAATAGAATTGGCAATGGCTTCCATCAATAGAATTGGCAATATCTTCCATCAATAGAATTGGCAATAGCTCCCATCAATAGACTTGGCCGCAACAGTCGCTGGCCATCTGTGATTGGTTGACAATTTTGCCCATCACTATCAAAAATCAATTAGTTCTCTGTCGTACCGATTGGTCCCGGTCGGCGACCAGTACCCGGATTGGGTCCCGGTCGGCGACCAGGACCCGGATTGGGTCCCGGTCGGCGACCAGGACCCGGATTGGGTCCCGGTCGGCGACCAGGACCCGGATTCTGGCAGTAAAACGACCAAAATGCTGGCAGCATAGGCAGATGCGGCAATAAGTGTTGGCAATTTTAGATCAGACGAGTGTTTTGAACAGCTTAATGGGACAATATTGTGGAATATTTAGCTATCGGAGATATTTAAATCTGCAAAATGACATCAATATCAACTTTGACGCATATTTTGATCAACTCAGTCCCCCTTTCTATATGATACTGGCATCGCCTCATCTCGGTTTGGTACCGTACCGAACAGAGATTTGCATTGTAAACAGCCTTAATCGCCGCCAAAAGGGCACGCGACCGCCGCGCAGACCGCCACGCAGACCGCCACGCAGACCGCCACGCAGACCGCCACGCAGACCGCCACGCAGACCGCTGTGCACGCCGCCCGATGAGGTGCACGAAAATCGCGACGGCAATGCGACGAAAACACCGTCAATCCCTTCCAGTGTGGTGCAGACAATGTGGTGCAGACAGTGTGGTGCAGACAATGTGGTGCAGACAATGTGGTGCAGACAATGTGGTGCGCAGACAATGTGGTGAGCAGACAATGTGGTGCAGACAATGTGGTGCAGACAGTGTGGTGCAGACAATGTGGTGCAGACAATGTGGTACAGACAATGTGGTGCAGACAATGTGGTGCAGACAATGTGGTGCAGACAATGTGGTGCAGACAATGTGGTGCAGACAGTGTGATGCAGCCAATGTGGTGCAGACAATGTGGTGCAGACAGTGTGGTGCAGACAGTGTGGTGCGCAGACAATGTGGTGCAGACAGTGTGGTGCAGACAATGTTGTGCAGACAATGTGGTGCAGACAGTGTGGTGCAGACAATGTGGTGCAGACAATGTGGTGCAGACAATGTGGTGCAGACAATGTGGTGCAGACAGTGTGGTGCAGACAATGTGGTGCAGACAATGTGGTACAGACAATGTGGTGCAGACAATGTGGTGCAGACAATGTGGTGCAGACAATGTGGCGCAGACAATGTGGCGCAGACAATGTGGTGCAGACAATGTGGTGCGCAGACAATGTGGTGCAGACAATGTGCTGCAGACAATGTGGTGCGCAGACAATGTGGTGCAGACAGTGTGGTGCAGACGATGTTGTGCAGACAATGTGGTGCAGACAGTGTGGTGCAGACAATGTGGTGCAGACAATGTGGTGCAGACAATCTGGTGCAGACAATGTGGTGCAGACAGTGCGGTGCAGACAATGTGGTGCAGACAATGTGGTACAGACAATGTGGTGCAGACAATGTGGTGCATACAATGGTGCAGACAATGTGGTGCAGACAATGTGGTGCAGACAATGTGGCGCAGACAATGTGGCGCAGACAATGTGGTGCAGACAATGTGGTGCAGACAATGTGGTGCAGACAATGTGGTGCGCAGACAATGTGGTGCAGACAATGTGGTGCAGACAATGTGGTGCAGACAATGTGGTGCAGACAGTGTGATGCAGCCAATGTGGTGCAGACAATGTGGTGCAGACAGTGTGGTGCAGACAGTGTGATGAGCAGAGCTATCCTCGTATACCGATATCACGAAGCGATAGATTTACGACAGATATATCAGAGCACAGAAATGGAAATACAACTTGGAGTCCAGCAGTCATCTCTGGCGGTGAAATAAGTAATCTCTGGCGGTGAAATCTTATTCATCAAACAATAAGTTGCCAGTAGCTGTTTGATATTCACTTTCCATTCACAACACTCCTTTGTACACGTAATGCAAACAAAATCCATGACAACGCCATGTGCACCAACATCAAAGCGTGCGTTACTTTTAGTTGTTATTTTGTCCAGATTAGTTTACTTTAACAGCGTCCCTCGGGAGCCTCCGCTAGGTGGCAGGAGCATGTAATCCATAGCAGAGGGGAATCGTCAATAATGGGTCAACTTCTAATCGCAAAATTATCACGGAATATCATTTAAAACCCCCGAAATCATGCATCATTCTCGAACGAAGCGAACATGCGTCCAGACCCTTCTAGCGTCAGACTTTGGTGACTCTGCTGCCATCGCGTGCTTATATTTTGGTGGGAGGAAAGACTAAGCTCTCGGCAAGGCAATGACTCAGCTTAGGAAAGAAGATAATGAGGCTCTCTGATCAATACTATATCCCAAGTTCCTGGTTATCAGAGGAGCATGCTGCCGTTGTCTCCGAGCCGAACGGTGAGCACGTGACGCTATTTGCGCTGCAGTCGAGTCGTGCGGAAGATATTCATCGAGAGCGCTGGTCGATCGCGTGCGATTTCAGCTTTGACATCAGTTTCGTGGAATGCGACGGCAACACTGGTCGCATCGGAGGCGTGTGTCGTTTGTTCGAGTTGTCCCGAAGGCGTTCAGTTCACTGGCTCATTGGCCAGCCGCACGCGAATCAGCCAAGCCTACGAGAAGTGTTCTGTCGACTGGATGGCGTGACATCGGGACCGGAGTCATTCACTGGACCAATAGGGAAACTCGTGACTGGTGCCGGACCAATAGGGAAACTCGTGACTGGTGCCGGACCAATAGGGAAACTCGTGACTGGTACACATTGGTGTATGAGAGTCCCATTCAGCAACGCATTCATAAACGCATTCACCAATATCCTCTGATTCATCTGAAAACTTGACACAACATTCGCAGTCGTGTCCGTACATGCACCGCAACACGATTTTTTTGGCTACGACAAACACTTTCATCTACAGAGGTTCTAAGGTCAACGAGGTCAAATATTCGGCACAGCATAGTTTGCCGTATGGTTTGCCGTATAGTTTACACTTGTCGGAATGATTCAAACGCCTGTGCGACCGCCACCAAAGTGGGATACGGCACATCAAATCACCTGGCCACTCAAGGTCACCATTTGATGTCAGGTGAAAGAATACTTTAACATTGCGCCTACGGGAAAATTGCCGAATAAAATGCTTCGGCATTTTATTCGGCATTTTAATGCTTTGCCGAATAAAATAGAATGCATTTGTAAGATGGATACTAGCGTCGAGTAATCTCCTACCGAGCAAGGAAGCACCACATCCGAGCATGTGTCAGCGTTAAGATAGTCTACAGTTAGTGCTTCGTTTGGCCAACATATGGTACCCCAGTGGACCATTTCAATTTTTTAATCTTATCAATCATGACCTGAAGTCAAACGTTGACCTTGAGGATCGCATGCTCGGATGTGCTGCTTCCTTGTTCGGTGGGGGATTATTCAACGCTAATGTCCATCTGATAATTATATTCAGTAAGATGTTTTTCGGTACCCCGTAATTTTCCCCTACGGCGAAATGTTGATGTAATATGAGAAAAAATGTAAATTAAAAAATATTCCTTGACTTTAAGTCAAATGATGACCTTGATTGACCAGGTGATTTAAATTGCCGCATATCACTTTGATGGCGATCGCACAAGCGTTTGAATGTTTCCAATAAGTGTTGCATAGGGTATTGGGTATGACATATACCTATAACATACAAATATGTGGTACCGCAACAGGTACCCCATATTTAACCTCGTTGTCCTTTGGACCTCTATAAATGAAAGGGTTCGTCGTATCTAAAAATCGCGTTGCGGTGTATGTACGGCAACGGCTGCGAATGTTGTGTCAAATTTTCAGACGAATCAGTGGGTATTGGTGAATGCTTTTCTGGATGCGTTGCTGAGTGGGATGCTCGTGCAACCTAATGAAATGCGTCACCGACAGAGGTCAGGCCACGCAGTGTGCTGTTTCTTGTATCGATTGTGCATGTATCAGTGTTAATATAGTCTACATTTAGTGGTTCGTTTGGACAACATACGGTACCCCAATGGACCACTATATTTTGTAATTTCATCTACCCTGACCTGAGTTCAAACGTTGACTTTGAAGGTCATATATTCAGATGTGCCGCTTTCTTGCTCGGTGGGAGATTATTCGACGCTAATATCCATGCGATGAATGTATTCCGGAAGATGTTAATCTGTTCGCCGTAATTTTCGCAAAAGGCGTAGTGTTAAAGCATTCCTTGACCTGAGGTCAAGTGGTGACCTTGAGGGACTAGATGATTTGATGTGCCGCATCCCACCTCGATAGCGGTCGCACAAACGTTTGAATCATTTCAATAAGTGAATTATCCGGCAAGTTATGCCGTACCCCATATTTGACCTCGTTGACCTTTCCACCCCTGTAGATGAAAGGGTTCGTCGTGACAACAAATCGTGTTGCAGCGTATGTACGGCAACGGCTGCGAAGGTTGTGTCAAATTTTCAGATGATTCAGAGGTATTGGAGAATGTGTTTCTGAATGCGTTGCTGAATGGGACGCAATTGCAACCTGATACATGTATCACTGATACATGTATCACCGATACATGTATCACCGATACATGTATCACCGATAGAGGCCAGGTCACGTACTGTGTTGCTTCTTGAGCCGATTGTACATGCAACAGTGTTAAGATAGTCTATATTTAGTGCTTTGTTTGCCCAGCATACGGTACCCCAGTGGATCACTTCAATTTTCTGAATTTGTTTAATTTTGACCTGAGGTCAAACGTTGACTTTGACTGTCACATGCCCGAATGTGCTACTCCCTTGCTCGATGGGAGATTGTGCGACACCAATGTCCATCCGATGAATGTATCCAGGAAGAAGGTATTCATTACCCAGTAATTTCCTATAGGGCGTAATGATAATGTTTATTTTGACCCGAAGTCAAACGTTGACCTTCACGGTGACATACTTGGATGTGCGGCTTTCTTGCCCGATGGGAGGTTGTTCGGCGCTAATCTCCATTCGATTAATATATTTGGGATTCTTTTTTGGTAGATGACAGCTTGAAGCTTAAAACTATACTTTGTAAACATAGGTCAAACATTGAGATTGTGCATCAGACGCTTCAATGTTATGCAGCCATGAGCCATAGCCAATGTACTTGGGTTAATTCATGGTTCCAAGTAAAATATTGCGGAACTTATCAGGTACCCAAGAATTTTGCATAATTACTATATGTTGGGCACCATTTGCGAACGGGGATGAATCGGTGACATGGAGGCTCATTTTGTTCGCTGTGCTCTATGTACGAGCTATGTAGACCAAAACATGCAAACATCATGTATATCCAATGTGTCACCACGACTTTATTCGATACCACGTAAGTTGATATAGTGCATGAGAAAACCCAACCTTGGTGATCTGAGTTCAAACTGTGACATTGAAGGTCACATAATTTGATGTGCTGACGTGCGTCCTTGATGGACAGTGGACATCTAGACGTTGGAATCATTCGGCTAAGTGAAATGCTTTAGCTTTCATGCGGTACCCCGTTTTTGACCCGAATGACCTTTCTTAACCTCTTGGGTTCAAATTGCTCTTTCTACTGAATAATTGTTTTTTGCCTTACTTTGGCAAGCGACTAAGATCATATACTGAATGTATGAGCGAAATCTGAGAGTATGCGAATAGGATACTGAATGAGAATGCGAATGCGTTGCTAATAACATGGACATACGTCTGGGTGCTATGACACGTGAAGTGCGTCCTTACCCTGAGTATGAAAAGTCTGGGTGTCATTGTAGGCTGCGTTTAAAAAGTTGGCCTGGCGTGCAGGTAGAAATTGAGGTGCAAGTGTGAATGGGATTCGGGAAAGCTTTCAACTGCGGATGCAGTTCAGACCTACTGGCAGGTCATATCCGGCTATCTATTGCGTTTATTCCTAAGGTTTTAAGAATCCAACCTCGCCCAATGCCAGAACCTAGGAGAATTCATTAACTAAAACGTGCTCATGTTCGGAAGACATAAATAATCTGCCACGACGAACTCACAGCGTCGATTCAATGCGCAAAAGTGTAGTCAAGCGACGATGATAAACGGCTACCTTTTCCTACCCATGGATATGGCGTGGACTTCTTCAATATTGTACGCCATCGATTTTAATTTGCGCATTTCCTGCCGCCCAAGTCAGTCCCGGGGGTTTCCGAGGTTCGGCTTGGAGCAGAAGGGGCTCCTGGGAGGTGGAGAGATCCTTGAAGCCGGTGGGCCCCTTGAAGTCGGGATCCTGGTAGCTCATGTATGAATCTCTTTGAGCTCGATGGAGAAGTCTCGGGAGTCTTTTCCTAAGATCTGACTGAGAACAGGAGAAGCCCTGTAATCTGGACAGGGCTCTTGAAGCTGGCGGGGTCCTTGATGCTGGGGTGTCTTTTGAAACTAGAGAAACCCATTGAAACTGGGAGGGCCCCTTGAAGCTGGGTGGACTCCTTGAAGTAGGAACACCTGTTGAATCTGGAAAACTCTTCTGATGGCCACTGCAGTAGTTGGATTTACCCTGGAAGTATTAGGACCCTAGAGTTCGATGGGCTCCTGGAAGTTCAGAACCCCTGGAAAATTGTAGAACTTACGGGACTTCTAGAAACTCCAGGACTTCTGAGAGCTAGAGGAGTTCGGAGAGCACGAGGATCGACTGGGAACAGGAATGTTACCTGGGAATTTGATAGGGTCTTTGAATCTTGAGAGGCCCCTTGAAACCGAGAGCCCATGAAGCTGTACAGGCCAATTAGAGTTGGAGGTGCTTTTTGAAGCAGGAGGGCCCCGGGTAGCTGTATTGGTTCCTTGTAGCTCGATGTCCCATGCAGGAATTGAAGGACTCTTGAGAAAAAAAACGAGCTCCCGAGGAGTTTCAAGCGCCCTGGTGCTGGAGAGCTCTTGGAATCTTGGGAAATTTGAGGCACCTCTGGAAATTTGAGGGACCCCTGAAAACTGAAGGAATATAGTGAGTTTGAGGGCCTGCTGGGAATAGGATGGGTCCCTGAGCGTTCGGAGGATCACTGAAGCTAGGGGCCCCTTGAAGCCGGAGGTCCTCTGGTAGCTGTATGGGACCCTCGGAGCTCGGTGTCCCTGCAGGAGTCAGGAGTCAGATGGCTCCTGGACGGAATACAGCTCCCGAAATTTGATCACCCTGTCACTTTGGGAGCTTTATCACTTTCGAATCACTCTTGAGCCACAAGAGCCACTTGGAATTTGGAGAAATTAAGGGACTTCTGAGAATTCGAGAATCCATAAGAGCTGGACACGTTCCGGGAGCTTAAGAACCGATTAGGAGCCGGATTGAACCCCTGGGAGCTGGGAGGATTCCTTGTAGCAGAATGGGCGCTTGATGGCTTCAGATGAAGCTGGACGAAGTACAGCAATACTTATCTTCGTCTAAGCTCTAGAGAACACTTATTCCTTCATAAGTATTTCGTGCCTGTCTACCTCTAATGACCTCCACATTGCAATGTCTTATCATCCAAAGCAGGAATCTCCTGTTCTACTCGTAGGGTCTCTGTTTCAACTATAAGGATTCCAATTGCACTTATTGGCGTTGCACAACCTGCACAATCAGCACAACCAGTTGCACAACCTGCGTACCCATGGGGTCCTGGAGCCTTGGTCCCTCTCCTACCTTTAAGATGCTAGGACTCTTTTGAGGACCAGACTTCACAGGTGCGTAAAGGTGCCTTTTATGCCGTTTGCATCTTACGTTTATATTGCAGAACTGAGGTAGACCGTGCCCAAGTAAAATGGAAACATGTGGAGGTCCTTGGATAGCTCAATGGATTCCATGTTGGGGTGTGATGGCCCATTATAAATATATGATGCCATTCGAGGCATGTGAGGGCACCTTTCAGGACGGCGAAGGCTCTTTGAGCGATATGAGAGCCTATTTAGGGAATATGCACCCCCTTCAAGAATGTAAGGGGCTTTTTGAGATTTGAGAGTTCTTCGATAGAATGGTTACATCAACGAAGCTATGACAGGGCCCCTTTGAGGTCTGGAAACGCCATTTTGGTATATGAAAGTTCCGGAACCTGTTCAAAAATGTGTCAGCAATGGCTGATTAGTCGGTAGTCCGTTACAATATACCGAGTGCCTGGATCTCTGCATGGCGCCCCCACTCATCAGTGGGCAGTTCATGACAATACAATGCGTGTCTGGATCCTGACTGGCATGGCGCCCCCACTCATCAGTGGGTAGTTCATGACAATACAATGCGTGTCTGGATCCTGACTAGCATGGCGTCCTGACTCCCCACCGAAGGCAATTCCCTACTAAGCGAATTGCTACAGCTTGGTGATGCCCGTCGGTGCTGCACTAGCGATTTTTGGCTGCATATTTCCACATGACTAGTTCTGCCGGAACCTGGGCGCCGGTTGCGCGTCACATCACCACAGCAGTGGCCTGCGGCTCCCACTGAGGCTGTGATCATGTGATGCGTCGCTGTATGGTGGTGCAGCCGGCCAGCAGAGTCTGACTGATCAACTCCCTGGCCAACTGTGGCGGGCATCTGGCGGTGCAGGTGCAGTTGTCGGGAGCCGCACTTGTGCGCTGTCCTGTTGCCCATCACAACAGCTTCTGCGTGTGTTGGTCTGGCGTGATTATCGCTGTTCGTTTCGTCTGGACACTGGAGTGAATTTTCTGTCGGCGCTTCCAGTATCACCAGCACCTCTCTACTGTGAGGTGGTCACTTATGATTTGCTTTATAGTTTTGGCTCATTAGGCTTCAGCCGTGATGGCTAATTGCGCAATAAGCCGGGTGAAATCTGCTGTCAGATAAGAGCTTCCAATGCAACTAGAACATGATGCGTTTTTAAGAAAACGTGGCATGCTCCACATTGCAAATAAGGACTATATCATCTATTCATGAACATGAATATGAATTCAGCTCAGGAATTTCATTCCTGCATCATGTCACCCAGTGAGTATACATGCAATATGCATGTCATGCGGGAGATGTTCTGGAAAATGTTCCCTGTCCAGTCGACCCGGTTGCAGGCCGGACGCAGGTCCGGCGCCTCACGTCTCTGTTGCCGGGTGACGGCGAGATCATGCTAATGTCCCACTGGGGATCAAAGGTCGAGAGTGCGCCGGTCGGCCGGCGGCCGCGATAAATCACCGCAGTCGGAGCAGTGGAACAGTGGCAGCCGACAGGACGAAAGCGAATGCGACGCTGCGCACATTCCAGCCTCTGGCTCGTGATTTAGGCTCAGCTGGAATACCAACTGCACGGCTCATACCATGCTCAGCTCGTGCTGGCTTCCCGTTGATATCCATTCCAGAAGGGTTTATTCACGATAGATTACACTTTCCATGAACTCTTGTAATTGAATAAAACGTCACCACTTGGGTGGAAGCCGGATAACCCGGCTTGCGTATGACCCTGCAAAGTCCGGAAGCTAGTGTCGCAAGACTGCACCTTTCTTAAGGTGTTGTCAGTACTACCTTTCTTAAGGTGTTGTCAGTACTACCTTTCTTAAGGTGTTGTCAGTACTACCTTTCTTAAGGTGTTGTCTGTACTACGTTTCTTAAGGTGTTGCCTGTACTACCTTTCTTAAGGTGTTGTGTGTACTACCTTACTTAAGGTGAGCTACGCAGTGCGCATGCGTGCTTGAGCACTTTTCTATCAAGATCAAGACAATTATAATACAACAGCGTACATTGTCCACCACTACCGGGCGGCTGGACACTTGGGCCTCTCCCGGACGGCTGGACACTTGGGCCGCTCCCGGACGGCTGGACACGTGAGCCGCTCCCGAACGGCTGGACACTTGGGCCGCTCCCGGACGGCTGGACACTTGGGCCGCTCCCGGACAGCTGGACACTTGGGCCGCTCCCGGACGGCTGGACACTTGGGCCTCTCCCGGACGGCTGGACACTTGGGCCGCTCCCGGACGGCTGGACACTTGGGCCGCCCCCAGACGGCTAAACACTTGGGCCGCTCCCGGACAGCTGGACACTTGGGCCGCTCCCGGACGGCTGGACACTTGGGCCGCCCCCAGACGGCTAAACACTTGGGCCGCTCCCGGACGGCTGGATACTTGGGCCGCTCCCGGACGGCTGAACACTTGGGCCGCTCTCTGGGTGCGCCAATGAGTGTAACACCGAATCATTCAGTCATTTTGGAGCAGCTTAATTCGAATAGTTGGCCTATCCTTGTTTCAGCTGGTGCAACAATCATCGGAAGTACAATATTACTTAATGAGTAGGCATTTCCGAGAACCATGGACTTCCCCCGTGTTGGAAAGCCCAAGCATTTCTTCTGACTACAATATAATGCACACTCATTTGAAGTGAGTGGTGGCAGCTATGGCACAACAGCCTGTACTAGTATAAGGTGCCATGAGAGAACGAGGGCAGCCCATGGCACAACAGCCTGTGCCAGTATAAGGTGCCATGAGAGAACGAGGGCAGCCCATGGCACAACAGCCTGTACCAGTATAAGGTGCCATGAGAGAACGAGGGAAGCCCATGGCACACTTGTTTGTTATTTGGGCTTTAGGGCGCGCCGACAACTATGGTCATATTGCTCCCATGGCACACTATACAGCCTGTGCCAGTATAAGGTGCCATGAGAGAACGAGGGCAGTCCATGGCACAACAGCCTGTGCCAGTATAAGGTGCCATGAGAGAACGAGGGCAGTCCATGGCACAACAGCCTGTGCCAGTATAAAGTGCCATTAGAGAGCGAGGACAAGGGGCGTGATGCAAGGCTTCCGTGCCCCGTGCGCAGGATCATGCCGCATCACAGATCAGGCATCACAGATCACATCACAGATCACATCACATCACAGAGCAGGCATCACAGATCACATCACATCACAGATCAGGCATCATGCAGTTGTGGCTGGGAACTGCCGGACCACCGCAGCTGCGCTCCTTGCACAGCCCGTGGATACGAGCACCTTATAAGGCCAAATTTGGTGGAAGTGCAGGAACTTAGGAACAAGATCAACAACTTATTTGGACAACGCGGCGCACATTCAGATTTGGGATGCATAGACGACATTCGGCGAGGGAGCCGTATTTGGGAGCTAAGCCCGAAGTGTCGGCATGCAAACGCCGAATGAGGATTCTCTTCAGATGGAATTGGCTGCACTTCTTCCGGAATTTGGTTCCGTTCCTCTGCCAAACAAGGTACACCTATCTCAATATTATTGCGCTCAATCCTATTGTGGAGCACATGTTTACCAGCAGTAATCCAAGGTCGCTGACTATTGTGGAGCACATGCTACGAGCAGCTGATCCAAGGTCTCGGATAATGACGTCCTCAAATTCCATTCAATCCAAGGTCGCTGACTATTGTGGAGCACATGCTACGAACAGTGATCCAAGGTCGCTGACTATTGTGGAGCACATGCTACGAGCAGTGATCCAAGGTCTCGGATAATGACGTCCTCAAATTCCTTTCAACACTGACTGGACATTCCTGCTCCAGCTAAGAGGAAACGAGAAAATGGTTGCCGAGTGATGTGCGCGAACGACCTTTACGTGGAAGTAGTTCTGAAGTGCATGCGTAGAGCGTATATAGCGCCCGTGTCCCAGTTCTCCGCATCCCAATTCTCGACCACTTCCCCTTGTCACCACGATAGTTTGCGTGCAGAAGCCGTAGGTACCATGGGGTTCTCCAAGCATTAAGCGGCAAAAAGTCGGAGTGATCAATTATCAGTGACATGGAGCGGCTCGCACGATGCATACTCCGGAATGGCTGCGAACTGTAGAGTGTCGGGCACGTTTGTGTTGTATGTTAATATATTCAGATCGTCGCTGCAGGTCCCGGGATCTCGGTTGGCATGGAGACCGCCACGCCCGCTTTGTTGATAAGACTCCGGGCCATATTTGACAGTTTATGGCAGGCCGGCGGCATGCGACGTGTGACGGAGGACACCAGGACCTCAGTCACACGTCGTAGGTCCGCCCCACAACCGAGGTCCCCCCCCCCAGTGCCCTGTTCTGGTACACGCAGGCCAGCGACACACGACGTGTGACTGAGAACATCAGGACCACGCGATTGATCCGCTCCACATCCGAAGTCCCCCATTATCCACCCTTGTCCTTGTCGGCGCAAGTACTTGGATAATGGGGGTGTGCATTATCCACCCTTGTCCCACCCCATTATCCATGCTTCGTCCCCGATTATTAAGGCGTCAGTAGCTCGGTGGTTAAGCTGAGCTTCTGGCATTCCAGAGTTACAGGATTTCATTCCCCGCGGTGCTCGCCCTTCCTGCCAGGGTGAGAGGCAGGCGACGCCATATGACCTCAGCTTCTGAGTGCGTCGAAAAAGAAAGCTACAACCAATCAACCGACCGACCAACCAACCAACCAACCAACCAACCAACCAACCAACCAACCAACCAGCCAACCGTCCTCGATTGTTATGGAGAATTAAGTCACGGTGTTCTTTTTCATGAGACAAATCCAATAACATATTTTCTACACTTGAATGAATTGCATGTATTTGCATGCTACATCCAAATGAACAACGACAATCGAACATGACGGTCGGCGCAAGTACTTGCAAGTGCGCATTGCAAGGCATCTCTCATGACACCAGCAATTAAATGGCGACACTACCGCTGCCAAAACATGACACATAACGCCCACCACCCCCCACCCACACCCCCACCCCCACCCCAACCCAGGGTCGCGCGACCTGCCCGCTGCTTCACGGAGCCAAAGTGGTGTCAGTGTTAGCACGTCCTGCTATGCTCAATGTAATACGCTAAGTATTCTCGGGAATTCTGCCCATGCGGAACAGACATGTCTGCAATGCTACGGCGGCTGGAGTGGCCTCTCGGAACCGACTAGAACCACTGGAGGAGTGGGGTTATCGATAACGCACGCGAGGGAGCGCTCTTTAGTACGTGCTCTCATGGCTCTGAAATCGCATTACATCATTTCGGACATTGCATCATCTCGGACATTGCATCATCACCGACATTGCATCATCACAGACATTGCATCGTCACAGACATTGCATCGTCACAGACATCACATCGTCACAGTCATTGCATCGTCACAGACATTGCATCATCTCCGACATTGCATCATCACAGACATTGCATCATGAAGAACCTCTTAGCTAGAAGCATCGAATGAACAGTTAATGCTGAAGTGCTTACCATTTTTACATTGAAGCCAAATCCGCATGTTGTGGTTGATATGTTTTGCATTTTTCGCTTCAGGTCACCAGGTGACCCCAGGGTCAAATATAATCCTTAAATGCTCAAGAGTTACGCAATTGTAGCTTGAATCACGTCAGATAATAATTGTTTGCTCCAAAATGATGTGCGGATTAAGTTATAAAATGAGATTCAGTTAAATAAATCATGCGTCATCGTGAGAAAAGTTCACAGTACTCTTGCATTGAGATGACAATATTGAAAAATGACTAAGCAATAAATAGTTGTCATCTAAAAACGTTGCCAGGCGTAGCGCACAAGCATAGCTGATTACCTTGGCAAGCATGCTCATAGCATTGCCGACGAAATTTCGTTACAGGTCAGCTACCTCATCTAAACTAATTTCTTTCTCACCAAGAAATCCGTGAAGATACACATCTGTGTGATAGCTATAACAACCTAACCTAACCAAACCTAACATGACCTGATCTGATCTGATCTGATCTTATTTGATCTGATCTTATTTGATCTAATCTGACCTGACATGACCTGACCTGACCTGACCTAACATAACTTAGCCTAGGCTAACCAAGTCTACAGCCGTGCGATACACAACACTGTCAGCGGCGGTTATTCGGCAACACTGTTATTCGGCGGTCGGGAGAAGAAAAACGTTGAGGTCGGTTCGGAAGCCATCCCCTTTGGGGAAAAGCGTTCAGATCATAACAAATCGATTCTGCTCAAGCACCACTCGAGATATTGCGAGAGGGAAAGGGATAAAGAAAGATAATGAGAGAGCGAGAGAGAGAACGAAAGACAAAAATAAAAAAGAGACCGAAATAAAGGGAGAGACCCATGTTGTCGACGTGGTTGCATTTCACCACAGACATAGCTAATTCAACGATGGGAACCATTGACCACAGAGTCCATTGACCACGGCCTCCATCGGTGTCATAGTATCGCAGTCATATCTCCTCACGGTCTCCATCGATGTCATAGTGTAGCAGTCATATCTCCTCACGGTCTCCATCGGTGTCAGAGTGTAGCAGTCGTATCTCCTCGCGGTCTCCATCGGTATCATAGTGTAGCAGTCATATCTCCTCACGGTCTCCATCGGTGTCATAGTGTAGCAGTCGTATCTCCTCCATCGGTGTCATAGTGTAGCATTCATATCTCCTCACGGTCTCCATGTTATTTAGCAGTCATATCTACAGTCTCCAGGTGTCATAGTGTGGCAGTCATATCTCCTCACGGCTTCCATCGGTGTCATAGTGTCGCAGTCATATCTCCTCACGGCCTCCATCGGTGTCATAGTGTAGCAGTCATATCTCATCACGGTCTCCATCGGTGTCATAGTGTAGCAGTCATATCTCATCACGGTCTCCATCGGTGTCATAGTTTCGCAGTCATATCTCCTCACGGTCTCCATCGGTGTCATAGTGTAGCAGTCATATCTCATCACGGTCTCCATCGGTGTCATAGTGTCGCAGTCATATCTCCTCACGGCTTCCATCGGTGTCATAGTGTCGCAGTCATATCTCCTCACGGCCTCCATCAGTGTCATGGTGTCGCAGTCATATCTCCTGGGGCCCTGACGAGTTCCACTCGGAAAGCATGCATCGGGACCGAAGGGCACTTGATAGCCATGCGATCCTCGCAGCTATTCCCAATGGGCACGCCAGAAAATACCGCGAATGAAATCTGGATAATGAATGTATGTATATTGTTTGATGGTGAACTGTTTCGGAGAAGTGGCCTGATGCACGAGCTCAGTGGCAGACCCAGGATTTGACTAGGGAGCATGTAGAATTGTGTGATATCTATTGGACTTTAGTGCCCTTATCATCTATTTGGTACTGACCGTGGGGAGGGGATGCTCCGAAAATGTATCGACTGTATTGCAGGTAGCATCGTATAGCTGGTGTTGATTTTTGTGAGTTTCGTGGCGTCGAGATGGTTTTCTCCGGAGACCTCGGCAAGTAAATGTGGCCCCTGAGCCAACGGTGAGGGCTCCTAAGCAGTCCATGAGCTATTTCACTCAAAGGGGACCAGTCTACCAGTGCTCTTACGAATAATCTTTCGAAGATCCCGTGTGCACCCAAAAGCTCAGGGACTCTTCCTATTGACCCAGGCATCCTCCGACCGCTAGGGGTCATCTCGGTCAGCCCAGTGACTCTCTCCGTCAGCTCAGGGGCCATCTTCATTGGCTCAAGGACCTTCTTTACTGGTCGGGCCCTCTCCGTCAGCTCGGGGTGCTTTCAACGACCCGGGCACCTCAGTCCGCCCAGAGGCCATTCACGTTTGCCTGGACCAGGGCCCTTAGCGTATGCGAATGGGAGCCCTCCGTGGACTCGGAGGATCTCTTCTTCCAACTAGAACCATTTACATCGGCCCGTGAGCGCTTCGTCGGCCCAGGGGCCCTTCACGTCGGCCCTGAGGCTCTCACCGGTCGCCCGGAGACCCCCTCGAGAACCTAATATGGTGTGGCTTCGTCACTGCCCAAGTTGAAACACAAAGTTTTCAACGACCCCCTTGGGCCCCGGAGGGGCGAAGGATGAGGAGGCATGATCACATGTTCCCTTGAATACTCCCCGCAGGCACATGTCTTATTATCGCGATACAAGGTGCATGCTTTTAACGTGCCGAATCTCAAGACTCATAAACGTGATACAAATCACTGCAAGCATTGGTAGCATACCGCCGCGCAAGTATCTAATCTCTGGAGGAATGGCTACAGGTGATATGCACCCCCCCCCCTCCCCTCAATACTGTAAAAAAAACATTTGTTCTCGCACTTATTTCGAGGTTTGAGCATGCTTTTCAGAGTTTTTGTTCCCCTGACCCCGGCTCAATATGTCTGGAATTGACCAAAAAAATTCCGACGAAATTGAATTTCCCTCCTTGACTTCAACAAATATCATACGCACGTATCTCCATAGCAAGGATATCATAACGGATATACCGGATGTTTCCAGCACGCAATCATTCTGCCCTGTACGACAATAGCGGAAATAGTGCATCTTTATCTTGCGCGCTTCCTCCCCACCACACACATACACAGCCACACATCTGAGCTTCTCCACGTATTTGCAGTAGAATGATTGCATATTGTTGACTTACGTAAAGCTCGCGGCGTTTCACACGCCTAGTTATAGAGCATATTGTCGTGCTGCTCGCAGCGTGTTGAGCTCAGCCGGGGTGGGTGATGCGAGGGCTCGCTGACCAGTCGCGAAGAGGCACCTACTGCTGCCCAAAGGTCACAGGGATCGTAGATGTGACGACGCACCACCGTAAGAGAGCCTACCAAACGAAATGCTCGTCAGACGCATATGTCTGAGAGTAGCTGAGGTGGTGAAGTCGCGTGAGACGTGGAGCACCTGAACACAGAGACAAACTAATCCAAACACAGGCTGGTGTTGTCCCCGCTCCTCCAATGGGTACCATTCAAACACCTGGTTGACAGTGGCTGATTGTGCCCGAGCCAGTCTTGTGAGGCGACCAATGGTCGTGAGTGATGCTTGCGGTGCTGTGGTGATTGCGTGTGGCTATGACGTCCAGTTGGATGTTACTCCGGATATAAGCCAAGAACAGAATGGCGACCAGTGAGATTTGATGCGAAGCATCACTCCCCTCCTTCGGCCCACGATGCTTATTAAAGTTCCTTAGTCTGGGAAGTTCAGCTACCTGGTTCGCCATCATTAGGCGGTTTCACGCGCGCACTAGCGGAAAGTAATCGTCATGACATCACAATGTCGGGGTCAGACCATAATAATTATGTCGATCTGAAAGCTTTTAAACCGGAGATTTCACCAATTTATTATATGAATAAACAAACAGAGTACGCTCAATTATCTAATACGACAAGTTTTTGGACTAGTAACAGCTTGCTTATGCACAAACCCTGAAAATGTACACCTACATCCGCGTCTGGGGCGTCATCTAGTTGGAAATCTGGAAGTCAGACCAAGCGAGCCTTACTTCGGAAGTAAACTCAATGACAACAGCTGTTTGTCGAATTCAGCGGTCTTCAAATTTCAAATTTTCCGAGCACTCCACCACTCTGATCCATATCGCCAGCCAGCTTCGATCGCGGTAAGTGATTGGCCCTTTATGACAGCTATGACGAATTATAATCCACGTTTAAAAAATGATGTCATCATTTGTGCTCTGATTGCATCATTTACGGCTGAAATATGGCAGGCAAACCAGCAAACTAGTTTGTCTCCGACGCGCATATTTTGAACGTTTTGCGGTCTTTGGGGTGCTGTAAACAACTCATTCTTAGTTCTTTCTTGCGAGTAGGATATTCAAAGACAAGGGTTAATTGCCCACCTCCCAGTCGGGATTATTCAGGTAGGAATACAGCGACATTTAAAAACGGAGCCTCATATGGTGCAGTACAGAGTGGACGCCATTGCAACTGTAAACAACCCGCTTGTAAAGTGGAGATAATTTAATATTTTCGGGAGCGTCAAGATGGAATCGTAGCATCTGGAAATGATGTATTTCCATATTTATTCATAATACTGGTACTTCACAACCATAAAATAAAACGCAAACTAAAAAATATTAATCCGCAGGATACATACCACCACTTCATCCCCAATATTGTATATTTGCTGGTAATGCAATGGCAAATTTATGTTCTATCTGACAACTCCTACCCCCCGGCCATGGTGCCAAATGCGGCCAGATTCGCTAGTTGTTTTTGTGAATGGAATGCTTTTTCAAACAGTGCCGCCATTTGAATATGTTGGCTGAGTTTTATATTGAATTTATTATTTTGTAGTTAAAACTTCTGGAACAATTCATCTCTACAGATAAAGTACATATGTAACATGGTTTAAATAAACCATGTCTCTGGCCGCATTGTAAGGAATGCAGCATACCTCACCGGCGACTGTTATCTCAATGTTTGTCTGAAGTGTATCGTCTTACATCCCGTTCAGATAGTGGCCGGCCCAAGAATGCGGGTATGCGCGTGGGCCAGGCAGCATCACTCCCACGCGGCCATAATGCCAGTAGGCGGACACCCGTGACGTATCGCCAAGGCCAGGCGGGCGGCCGTGCCCGCCCGCCAATCACGTTACGGAGATGCTGCCGCGAGGCGGAGTTACTTGTCGGCCCAGCGGGGCTGTTTTAGTTGACAGAGAGTTGGAACAAATACACTGAGGTAGAGACACGGTTCTCTCCGCTTACGTACGGACGAAGTAGTCTGTAATTGCTGAAGTAAGGTGTTGGCGGACACGGACTAAAATTGTCGCCAATACCCATCATATTTCGGCCTCGCGCTATTCGTTGAAGTTTAAATTAACGACGAGTCTTGCGCTTCTTCACTTCGGGTTATCTGCGGTTCGCGAAGGTCCTTCTAGACTGTCATCACGCCAGGGGTCAAGAACTACCCTACACATATATTTCAATTATATGCCCTTCATACTAGACGAAGTCATCGACTTTGAATTCCGGTGCTTATTGGCCGTCGTGAAACGGGCTATTGTCGACTTGCAATAGACGTTCGAACTCAAGTTGATGGTCTAAACACAAGGTACTCATGCCCCTGTTTCCAGTTGTGCAGTGGCTGTCAACCTGCCGCATACTCCCTGTCATAGCGCCGGTGCAAGAGCGCAAAACAACACTTGGTCAGCCTGTCACTTCAAAAACAGCGAGTGTTACCGGTGTCATCGCATTGGTCACACCCATCCGAGTGTTACCGGTGTCACCACATTGGTCACACCCATCCGAGTGTTGCCGGTGTCACCGCATTGGTCACACCCATCCGAGTGTTGCCGGTGTCACCGCATTGGTCACACCCATCCGAGTGTTACCGGTGTCACCGTATTGGTCACACCCAGCCGAGTGTTACCGGTGTCACCG
>JAOTOM010004330.1:97500-127500 GCA_034440615.1 Ashinkailepas kermadecensis | reverse complement strand
GTGTTAACACATGCGAAGTGCTGTATGATTGATGTCTCGTGACCTGTGTTCGAAGTGGGAAGGAAGAGAGGGGAAAAAGGAAAGGGGGAAAAAGAAGAGGAGAAAAATAAAAAGAAGAAAAGAAAGAAGAAAAAAACAAGTGCTAAATACCCCCATGCCTCAAAATTGTCCATAGCTTGAGAAAGGCGTGATCCGAAATGTTGCTAATAAAGCTATGCGCCCATTGCTCTGTGTTTTCATATATATTGTTTAATACAACGAAGAATGGCTGTTAGATGCTCCTGGGCTTTAGACATTGCGTGTAAAGAAAATATACGGCCTTCAATATACCAGGAGGTGCTGAGTTGACATCAAAAGTAACGGTAAAGATTACACTTTATTTCTCAACGTTTCGGCCAGGGGCCATCGTCAGGAGGGATGAAAAAAGCTCAAGCTTAAAAAATTGAAAAAAGCACGCGGGAAAACAAGCGTGCAAAAAGGCACGTGGAATGCAGAAAAAGCCTCCTCAGTGGTGCAGACACTCACAGAAACTCCAAACCAGAAACAAACTATGTCAAGAAGGAATCCTCTGAGGAAGCCCGAGCCGATGGTCCATATACATATCGGTGCATACACTCACGCACATATATAGACATATATCCAATATAACGCGTAATACATACTATATATAATTTATGTTCATGTAATTTTATGTGATATACCAAGACGTCGTTTGCGTGTTTAGTTCCGACCGTAGATTACGTATATGTAGAGATTCGAGAACCTTCAGATCAGCGTTGTCCCTGGCTGGCTAGAATTCCTACTTCGAAGTTTGTGTTAGTGTCGCTGTGTTCCATGTTAGAATGTTTGTCGATCATGTGTTCGCCTAAAGGTGTGTATGCTCTCCGAAGTCTGGCATCTCCCAAGTGCTCATTGTACGTATCCCTGATGCTACGTTTGGTTTCACCGACATAAAATGTTCCAAGACAGCGATTGCACGTTATTTTGTAAACTACGTTTTTCCGTGTGCATCTACCTTTGAGCCCGTTGATACAGGTGTGGCACGTTCTCCTACCAGCAGGGCATGGCGGCATTTCCAGGGCTGAGCGGACCAGGTAAGATTTAAGCGTAGGTCCGTTAGTCCAGGCTACCCTAACATGGTTTATGTATATATATATATATATATATATATATATATATATATATATATTATATATATATATATATATATATATAGAGATATATATATACATATATATATACATATACATATATATATATATAGATATATATATATACATATATATACATATATATATATATATATATATATATATATATATATATATATATATATATATATATATATATATATATATATATATATATATATATATACTATTACTATGCCAGTAAAGCGTCTTCTTAGGCGGATCAAGAGCGAGGCCCAATGAGATTGATCACGTCCGTTTTTGGAAGTCTCAAATGTTGCTTGGTACGTGCATGCATTCAGTTAACATTGCAGCTTTCCACAACCTAACACAAGAATTGTAATAATTCAAACATTGAATTGATGTCGCCCATGACATGTGGTACAGGAACTGCTAAGAGGCTAACTAACAAATTATTTTTGTCTCATCGTATTTTATAGCAGAGGAATAGAGATACAAAACCGAGCGATTCGTTCACATGCCTGCAGGAATTACTTTACTTTTTGAGAACCAAACTGGATGAAACATGCAATTTTTCTAATGGCCACATTTACAATTATGGGGAAAAAGAAGAAGATGGACCAGAGCATCGTCACGGCAAGAAAGCATCTTTTGAAGAATGAAGCCACAGGTTCTTGGTTTTCCGTAATCCGTCGTTCTGCTGTTACAGCTTAAATTAATATACCTTCACAAATCCTTGTTTGTGACCGGACAAGGTGGATTTCTCAAATGTATTTCGCCTGGGAGTGGACGAAAAGCCCTTTCGGTTCAGGATGTCTTCCCTAGTAAGATATAATAATACCAAGTTAGATGTCCAGATTTCGAATTGCGTTGAAATGCTTATTGGTACCTTTCGCTAACCTGGTAATATTGCACGAATCAGTGCATCATCTGCTATAATTCAGACATTGAGGTGACTTCGTCGGTGATACTGAATAGTGCACGCTTTAAGCAGACTTAATGGTAACTTGCATGTCATGCAAACTTAATCACAACTTGCACTTGATCCCATCGTGTTGTCATGTAGGAAATGACAGGAAAACAGCCAGCACAACCGTCCTCGGTCATGCCTTTTTTGTTGGCAACTTGCACTTGGTCCCATCGTGTTTCGTCATGTAGGAATTGACAGGAAAACAGCCAGCACAGCCGTCCTCGGTCACGACTTTTTTGTTGCTGTAAAACAAAGCTGCGCTGCTCAGCGAACCTCATCGACAGAAGTGTCAACACTTCTAAACACCACCTTATTTACGACGACGTAGAGCAAAAACTTAGCCGAACCAGAATCGAACCAAATGAGAAAACATCACCATAAGGAATGAAACTGCCCATGCTTTTTCCGTAATTACAAGGTAGACCCCTACAAAATTTTGCGCCTCACCATACCCTGCCCCCCCCCCCAAGCCTCCCAAAGTCTTCCAAAAAGCACTATGGTCAGGCCTGACCGTTGAAATGCATTTTTGGCTGATAGTTGCAGGTCTCGGTCGTTGTCCTCCTTCGTGACAATTAGATCCAATACATGATATCATGATGTCATGATTCATTATTTCACACGATAAAGGGGTTGGGTCGGGTCGGCGGTCGTGGTCACCATAGGTGGGATTGGGTCGGGTCGGCGGTCGTTCGTCACCATATGGTGGGCGGCGGTGGTCACCATAGGTGGGATTGGGTCGGTCGGCGGTCTTTGGCGTTGTCACCATAGGTGGGATTGGGTCGAGGTCGGGTCGGCGGTCGTTGTCACGTCACCATAGGTGGGATTGGGTCGGGTCGGCGGTCGTGGTCACCATAGGTGGGATTGGGTCGGGTCGGCGGTCGTTGTCACCATAGGTGGGATTGGGTCGGGTCGGCGGTCGTGGTCACCATAGGTGGGATTGGGTCGGGTCGGCGGTCGTTGTCACCATAGGTGGGATTGGGTCGGGTCGGCGGTCGTGGTCACCATAGGTGGGATTGGTTCGGGTCGACGGTCGTTGTCACCATAGGTGGGATTGGGTCGGGTCGGCGGTCGTGGTCACCATAGGTGGGATTGGGTCGGGTCGGCGGTCGTTCTCACCATAGGTGGGGTTGGGTCGGGTCGGCGGTCGTGGTCACCATAGGTGGGATTGGGTCGGGTCGGCGATCGTGGTCACCATAGGTGGGGTTGGTTCGGGTCGACGGTCGTTGTCACCATAGGTGGGATTGGGTCGGGTCGGCGGTCGTTCTCACCATAGGTGGGATTGGGTCGGGTCGGCGGTCGTAGTCACCATAGGTGGGGTTGGGTCGGGTCGGCGGTCGTGGTCACCATAGGTGGGATTGGGTCGGGTCGGCGGTCGTGGTCACCATAGGTGGGATTGGGTCGGGTCGGCGGTCGTTGTCACCATAGGTGAGGATTGGGTCGGGTCGGCGGTCGTGGTCACCATAGGTGGGATTGGGTCGGGTCCGCGGTCGTAGTCACCATAGATGGGATTGGGTCGGGTCGGCGATCGTAGTCACCATAGGTGGGATTGGGTCGGGTCGGCGGTCGTTGTCACCATAGGTGGGATTGGGTCGGGTCGGCGGTCGTGGTCACCATAGGTGGGATTGGGTCGGGTCGGCGGTCGTTGTTACCATAGGTGGGATTGGGTCGGGTCGGCGGTCATAGTCACCATAGGTGGGGTTGGTTCGGGTCGGCGGTCGTGGTCACCATAGGTGGGATTGGGTCGGGTCGGCGGTCGTGGTTACCATAGGTGGGATTGGGTCGGGTCGGCGGTCGTGGTTACCATAGGTGGGATTGGGTCGGGTCGGCGATCGTAGTCACCATAGATGGGATTGGGTCGGGTCGGCGGTCATAGTCACCATAGGTGGGGTTGGTTCGGGTCGGCGGTCGTGGTCACCATAGGTGGGATTGGGTCGGGTCGGCGATCGTAGTCACCATAGGTGGGATTGGGTCGGGTCGGCGGTCGTTGTCACCATAGGTGGGATTGGGTCGGGTCGGCGGTCGTGGTCACCATAGGTGGGATTGGGTCGGGTCGGCGGTCGTTGTCACCATAGGTGGGATTGGGTCGGGTCGGCGATCATAGTCACCATAGGTGGGATTGGGTCGGGTCGGCGGTCGTTGTGACCATAGGTGGGATTGGGTCGGGTCGGCGGTCGTGGTCACCATAGGTGGGATTGGGTCGGGTCGGCGGTCGTGGTCTCACCATAGGTGGGATTGGGTCGGGTCGGCGGTCGTGGTCACCATAGGTGGGATTGGGTCGGGTCGGCGGTCGTGGTCACCATAGGTGGGGTTGGGTCGGGTCGGCGGTCGTTGTCACCATAGGTGGGACTGGGTCGGGTCGACTGGGCCGTGCAGTTTAGATGAACTTTCCCTAGATAGGTATGCAAAAGCAAACTCGATGTGGATTCGCCCCGCTGGCAATTATAAAGTGTCGATATATACAAGATGCGAAATATACATAGATATATATAAAGGGACCTTGTATATAGGTCGATATATACAAGGTCCCTTTCATGCTATGTCGTTCGCTAACCTCGATAAAAGATGTTCACTTGCAGGCAGCGTTCATCGAATATCCGACTAATCTCACGCGTCAGTCAGTTTGCACAGCCACTCAAAGGTGTGCTATATTTACTATCGTACTATAACGCCACGAATCCTGACTAGCTATTCTCACAGACAGACGTGTAGGCGGAAGCCATTCACTCATGCCGCACTGCAGGCGTACAATAGACGAGGTGTACGCACAAAGCTACTGCGAATCGAGCAGCATATCGCATCAGAATATTAGCAATTACGACACCGCTGGCAAGCATGCTACACCAGACTGCCCTATAGGCACATGCCAGACTACCATATAGGCACATGCCAGACTGCCCCACAGACACATGCCAGATGCCCCATAGGCTCATGCCAGACTACCCTATAAGCACATGCCAAACTGCCCTACAGGCACATGCTAGACTGCCCCAAAGGCGCATGCAATACTAACACATAGGCACATACCAGACTGCCCTACAGACACATGCCAGCACTGCCCTACAGACACATGCCAGCACTGCCCCACAGGCACATGCCAGACTGCCCCATATGCAAACGTCAGACTTACCCACAGAAAACATCACTGCATGGTGACAAACAGCCAGCATCGAGCCAGCACGCACATTCATCGCATGTCTTCACATTCATGGCCACCGTTCATCGCCACAATTCATTCATTCATCAGCATTCATTCATCGCTACCGTGCTCAGTGTGAGCTGCCGAGCCCGCCGACCGCCAACCGGCCGGCGTCAGATGGACTTCCAGTTGGAGGCGGCCAGCTGGAACAACATCTGCTGACCGGCTCTATGGTGGGCTGCCGCGGCCTCCCCGGCTGCCGCTCGCCGGCCGTGACAGGAAAACACTCGGACACGTGTTCAGGCTGTCCGGTCAATTTGTCACCGTGACAACTGGTGCGCTGGCGGCGAAGGCCAAACGTACTGTACCGCCACAGCACAGCGTGTCTCAACAGACGTGTCGCGCCGCCAGGGAGGCACCGTCGACGGAACAGTGGGGCACCACCAGACAGGGCTCGTGCATGCAGAGCTTCCAGCAGTCAACGGCTGTGACGCAGCCAGGATTTACCTAAGGGGTGAACCCCAAAAACTGTAGTGAAATAGAACAAGCTTCCGACGCGTGAAGCGCGCCGAAAATTTAGGGTTCTGCGTGGTGAAAATATCAAAATTTATCGCTTCATTTAGTGTATTTTTGGGTGCTAAATGATGGACGGCGCCCCTTGGTTGCGCCTCTGGTCGACGGTACCACGGAGGAACCGTTGACGGAACAGCGATACCACTAGCCGGGATCGTGTGTGTAGAGCTGCCTGGTGTCCACCAGCCAGGGGTCGTGTGTGTAGAGCTGCCTGGTGTCCACCAGCCAGGGGTCGTGTGTAGAGCTGCCTGGTGTCCACCAGACAGGGGTCGTGTGTGTAGAGCTGCCTGGTGTCCACCAGCCAGGGGTCGTGTGTGTAGAGCTGCCTGGTGTCCACCAGCCAGGGGTCGTGTGTAGAGCTGCCTGGTGTCCACCAGACAGGGGTCGTGTAGAGCTGCCTGGTGCCCACCAGACAGGGGTCGTGTGTAGAGCTGCCTGGTGTCCCACCAGAGCAGAGGGGTCGTGTGTGTAGAGCTGCCTGGTGCCCACCAGACAGGGGTCGTGTGTAGAGCTGCCTGGTGCCCACCAGACAGGGGTCGTGTGTAGAGCTGCCTGGTGTCCACCAGACAGGGGTCGTGTGTGTAGAGCTGCCTGGTGTCCACCAGCCAGGGGTCGTGTGTGTAGAGCTGCCTGGTGCCCACCAGACAGGGGTCGTGTGTGTAGAGCTGCCTGGTGTCCGCTTGCCCTCGCCTGCATTGGCCTGACGCCATAAGGGCACTCAGCAGCACTCGACAGCACTCAACAGCACTCGGACCATTCACCGCCAGACATAGTTATGAAACAGACAGTGGCTGAGTCGTGTGCTGTGTGATTTTGTCAAGCACACTGCAGAGTCTGACGAAGCGCAAGAGCCGCTTACTTTTGACATTAGAATCAGAGTACTGCTCGTTGGTGTATTTTTGTGGTGTGTTCGACCGGCGTGTCGGTGGTGAGGACTTCTGAACTTGCAACTGGAACATTTATAGATCCTGATCTCATTTATTCTTTAGATCTACAAAAATGCCAACAATACGAGCTGACACACCATGTTTGCACTGTGGCGATGTTTTCATTTCAATCGAAATTTATGGGTATATTCGTGCCGCCCACCATGTACACGTATTGCCGGCTGAACGGCCTGCTGCCGGCGACGCGTCCACGCGTCGCGTGTCTCAACCCATCCACCGTCAGCGTACTTTGTGGACGGCTATTGTTCGGGTGCAGTGCACAGGCGACCTCGGCCACCTTCCTGCCGCCGCTCTCAGGCGTCGTGGTGATGCTGCACACCACCGGTGCTAAGTCACCAATGGATGTTGACGACACCAGCCATCGGGTACCGCCTCTCAGGCCGCGTGCGGTGTGACGCTCGCGGCCCACCCTTGGCTGGCGGCCAGACGGCCGTGAGTTGTACTCATTAGCAGCACTTGTGGACGCACGTGTTCGCATAGCACGCACCATCCTGCCTGGAACCATTGAAGTCATGGTGCTCAAGAATGGGAAGAAGTAGGTAGCCTTCCGGTTTCAGTTTGGATGTATATGATTGTGATATTTTGGGCCCAGATAAATCAAGAGAACACATTCTTAGGTTACAATAAGCTGGTAACTATGCTAGGGCCAACATTACCAAGGTACCAAGCCAGGGGTCCGGACCCCTCCGACCCACCCTAGATCTTCAGCCATGGTGCCATGGTCTTCTATAGCATTGATGGTGTCCGCCAATGCCGACATGCAGCAGAAGTGCGGCTGATGTCGGGAAGATGTCGGGAAGATGTCGGGCTGCTGTTGGGACGCTAGGGGTCCGCTATCGACTGGGGAGTGAAATGTCGGCGAACAGCCCGACGTCGGCTGGCCGCTGTTGATATCCTGAATTCAACCAGACATATGTTGATATTCCAGATCAGTATGCCGATGTCGGGCCGAGAACGACCCGATGTCGGCATGCCGTTTACGAGGTGCCGAGCTCGCCCCGACACATGCCGACAGCGGGCCGACATCGGCATGTTTACCGGGCTGCTCATCCCAGATGAATTAAGCTTGTCCTGTACCCGCTGAAGCCCCGTGAGCAGCTCCTGAACTCACGGCAGGAATATTGGCGATGCAAGCAAGCGTGCGACGTGTCGATACGCTACACGGTCACCACATTTGACCCACAAGGTCCCCCATTTGTGTTCGATATTTGGAAACCCGGCAGGATCCGACTGTGAGATCCAAACGCTGGACGGAAAATGTCCCCTCTCTCGCGGAAATGATTCTCCGAGCTGCAAACGCATACTTTGATGCAGTAGTAATTTTGAACCGTTATGTTTAATGAACAGTTCGTTGATTTGGATGTTTGAGGATTTGACCGTTTTAGAGGATTTGAACCGATAGCTGCTCTGATACGTTACAAGTTTTAACATTAGAAATCCCCAACAGAAGGATGTTTTCTCCGATTAGTGGTTTTGAACAATTAGAGGAATTGAACTTTAGCGGAATGTAGAAGTTTTGAAGTATTCGATGCTCTGAATCCTTAAAAGTTCTGATATACCCCCGTCTGAATCTTGGTGACAAACGGATCGATGCTATGCACCAGTGTAGTGGATTCAGTGGGAGATGAAGCAGATGTTTAGGTAGCGTTGTATACGTTCAACATGTTTAGCTAATGGTTGAAGTATACGATTGTTGTGTGGTGATGCAGGCTTTCTGGCGTGCTGCCATATTCACGCCGAATATGGCAGCCCAAGATAGCGTGGGTTCAGCCGCCCATGAATGCGCAGTATAACCCCTGAAGTCGCAGCGCTTGGGCCGCCCTGGCCGTCTCTGAATTGGTATCATTTTGAACTCCAACCAGTAGGAGACATAACAGCGATGTCACAAGCCTGAAACATAGCAGGCATGCTGGCCACCCCTGTGCCTGGCACGTCACCGTGTCAAGGCCAACTAGACGCTGTTCGACAAAGCTGTCCCGTCGGAGGCCGAGTGCCCCCCCCGAGGCCAGTCAGCTAGGTCAGCCGGTCCGGTCCTCTCCGGCGGCCGGCCACCTGTCGTCTGCGACGAGCCGACCCGTCCAGACGACGGCCAGTCGAGTCGAGTTGGACAAAAGTAACGGGGAGCGGCAGCGACACGTGCTGGGCGGCGAGGTCGTCGGTCCAGGTCTCGAGCCCGGGCCGCCGGCGGCGCAGTAAAACCGGCCGGGCTCGTCGGCCGGCATTGTCGGCACACTCGGCGCACGAGATCGGCTGCCGGTCGCGACCGTCGGCGGCCG
This sequence comes from Ashinkailepas kermadecensis, assembly GCA_034440615.1. Classification (NCBI taxonomy): domain Eukaryota; kingdom Metazoa; phylum Arthropoda; class Thecostraca; family Neolepadidae; genus Ashinkailepas; species Ashinkailepas kermadecensis. Next base: position 118,447 of record JAOTOM010004330.1, on the reverse strand, counting down.
GCGACCCGGCGAGCCGGCGACCAGGCGACCCGGCGACCCGGGGACCCGGCGAGCCGGCGACCCGGGGACCCAGCCAGCGCCGACCGATGTGCTCCGGGTGTGTGCGGCGGGTCCGGGAGTGGGCGGGTCTGCGAGTGGACGGGTCCTGGAGTTGGCGGGTCTGGACATGGACGAACTGGGGGAGTGAGAGGATCCTGAGTGGCCGAACTGGGGAGTGGGAGGCTCCCGAAGTGGGCAAACTGGTGAATTGGAATGCGTGTCGCGTGTGGGGAATCGGAAATGCGTCAGTGCTGGATTCAACTGACGCGAGAATGACCTGGGAGCGGTCGTCTCCAGACGTACCGCTCCAGGATCTCGCCTGGATTTGAATTGGAAGCAGTCTCCATCCAATCTCCTGGAGTTGATTGGAAGCAGGCTCGGCGGTGAGCGGGTCCGGCCCCGGCCATGGTCTGCCCCCGGCCAGGGACTGCCCCGGCTCGGCAGTGGGCGAGTCCGGCCCCGGCCAGGGTCTGCCCCCGGCCAGGGTCTGCCCCCGGCCAGGGTCTGACGGCTCAGCAGTGGGAGGGTCCGGCCCCGGCCAGGGTCTGCCCCGGCTCGGCGGTGGACGGGTCCGGCCCCGGCCAGGGTCTCCCCCGGCCAGGGTCTGCCCCGGCTCGGCAGTGGGCGGGTCCGGCCACGGCCAGGGTCTGCCCCGGCTCGGCAGTGGGCGGGTCCGGCCCCGGCCAGGGTCTGCCCTCGGCCAGGGTCTGCCCCGGCTCAGCAGTGGGAGGGTCCGGCCCCGGCCAGGGTCTGCCCCGGCTCGGCGGTGGACGGGTCCGGCCCCGGCCAGGGTCTGACGGCTCAGCAGTGGGAGGGTCCGGTCCCGGCCAGGATCCGGCCCCGGCTCAGCAGTGGGCGGGTCCGGCCTCGGCCAGGGTCTGCCCCGGCTCAGCAATGGGCGGGTCCGGCCCCGGCCAGGGTCTGCCCCGGCTCAGCAATGGGCGGGTCCGGCCCCGGCCAGGATCCGGCCCCGGCTCAGCAGTGGGCGGGTCCGGCCACGGCCAGGGTCTGCCCCCGGCTCAGCAATGGGCGGGTCCGGCCCCGGCCAGGGACTGCCCCGGCTCTCTGGCTGCAGCCCCGCTCCGCGGGAAATGGCCGGCCATTAAACTGAGCTGCAGGAAAGCGCAGTAAGCAGCAGCCCGGGAATCCCAGGTTTGCGACTCCATCGGCAATAAGGCCCCGGGAAGAGGCAGGTGGCCGTGGTGGTGGTGGTGGGGGGGGAGTGAGCAAGGCAGTCAATAGTTCTAGAAGCGGTCAGAGCTCACCAGATCAGGTGGAAATTGGGCTGGGCACAACACAGGTTTAATCTAACCAGATCAGGTGGAAATAAGACGGCATGACACGGGTACGATCTACCGAACCAGATCAGGTGGAAATATGACTGGGCATGACATGGTCAGACCTAGCCAGATCAAATGGGAACAGGGCTGGGCACAATACGGGTTAGAAGGGCACAACACGGGTCAGAAGGGCACAACACGGGTCAGAAGGGCACAGCATGGGTCAGGGCACAACACGGGTCAGAAGGGTCATCAGAAAATCGTGATGTGATGGATAGGTCTCGTGAAAAAAACACCCAAAGAATGCAAATCATACAATAGCATAGCGCGCATTGGCACAGATAGAGGCGGTGCCGTACCTGAGGGCGGTCGTTCCTTGATTCCTTGATAAGCCTGACTGCCTGTTTTTCGACAGGAACTGAAACTAAAATACGGCAAACCGACCGAAGAGCTCCTGTTCTCTCGTCCAGCCCTCTCTCTGTGACCGAGTCTGCTCCTGTTCTCTCGTCCAGCCCTCTCTCTGTGACCGAGTCACTAAGCATACTACTGAAAACGTGACAAGTCAAATTACAAAAGTGGAACGTTGAATGCATCAGGTTAGGTAAATATGAGCCAGAAGCGTCTCATCAGACGGTCAGAGGACGAGCAATAGAACAAAGCGGAACGTGAGCTTCCACGATGCGCAGGACACGTTGTCGAATCATGTTGCCCTAAGCGGAGGGATAGTGAAGTGCCAGTCTGTGCCATCACGCCTTCAACTGTTAATACCTCGGTAGCCACAGATCACCAGAGCTATGGAATATACTTGAATATTAGCAGTGCAATTGCTTTGTTATCGAGAGATATTTTCGCCCCGATCAGAGGTTATATTTATTTTCAGAAGGCTGGTCAGTTCTCACAGTGCACGTGTGAAGGTCAGCATACACTTGACGACCAGCTGATCGATGATAGTTCATCGTAAAAGCCAATTTCCAATGCATGTCTAGCGGTTTTATAAGCCGAAACACGGCAGAACAAGTTCGCATTGCCAGCACAGAAAGGATGCGTATGTATAAGTGAAGATAGCCAGTTGCACACAATCCGAGGTACGACGTCATAAATCAGAGAGCACGTGAGGACGGACAGACTGAGCAAAGGCGAGCGACAGCGTCACGACGCTACCTGTCGTAACCCAGAGCGTGTGAGGACAGACAGACTGAGCAGAGGCGGGCGAGAGCGTCAGGACGCTACCTGTCGTAACCCAGAGCGTGTGAGGACAGACAGACTGAGCAAAGGCGAGCGAGAGCGTCACGACGCTACCTGTCGTAACCCAGAGCGTGTGAGGACAGACAGACTGAGCAAAGGCGAGCGAGAGCGTCACGACGCTACCTGTCGTAACCCAGAGCGTGTAGGACGACAGACTGAGCAAAGGCGAGCGACAGCGTCACGACGCTACCTGTCGTAACCCAGAGCGTGTGAGGACAGACAGACTGAGCAAAGGCGAGCGAGAGCGTCACGACGCTACCTGTCGTAACCCAGAGCGTGTGAGGACAGACAGACTGAGCAGAGGCGGGCGAGAGCGTCAGGACGCTACCCGTCGTAAGCCAGAGCATGTAGGAAAGTCCACTTGCAATCCAGAAAGAGACCTGATGAAGGGGAAGGCGAACAGATTTTAAGGCATGTCAGACAAAACCGGTGATAACAACAACGAGATAAGGCATGGACAAGAGGTGGAACGTCAGCAACGATGGACGCAAAGGACAGGTCAGATCGGGAACGAGCAGGTCGGTCGGGCGAAAGCTTGATCAAAACATGTCAAGGGACGAAGGGAAGCGAACAATTTTAAGTAGCTAAGGTAATATCATCCTATGTTCTGAGATGGTGTAAAATTAGGTTAAGGCTAGGGCCTGGTGCGACGAGACAGGTCAATGGCGTCCGTTTTAATCTCCAGTTGCAATCAGAGCCGCGTGGGTCGGTATCAGACCTGCATGGGCTGGTGTCAGAGTTGCATGGTCTGGCGTCAGGTCACCATGGGTCGGTGTCAGATCACCATGGGTCGGTGTCAGAACTGCATGGACTGGCGTCAGGTCACCATGGGTCGGTGTCAGAACTGCATGGACTGGCTTCAGGTCACCATTGGTCCGTGTCAGAACTGCATGAACTGGTGTCAGATCACCATGGGTCGGTGTCAGAACTGTATAGACTGGCGTCAGGTCACCATGGATCGGTGTCAGAGCTGCATGGACTGGCGTTAGGTCACCATGGGTCGGTGTCAGAACTGCATCCACTAGCGTCCGATCACCATGGGTCGGTGTCAGGTCATCATAGGTCGGTGTCGGAGCTGCATGGGTTGGCGTCAGGTCATCATGGGTCGGTGTCAGAGCTGCACGGGTCGGCAGTAAAGCTCGGGGCGGAACAGGCGAGTGGTGCCACTGACGTCAGCCAGGTCAGGCCCGGTGATGTGTGTGTGTGTGTGTGTGTGTGTGTGTGTGTGTGTGTGTGTGTGTGTGTGTGTGTGTGTGTGTGTGTGTGTGTGTGTGTGTGTAGGTGTGGGTGTGTGTGTGTGTGTGTGTGTGTGTGTGCGTGTGCGCGCGCGTGTGTGTGTGTGTGTGTGTGTGTGTGTGTGTGTGACACTGTGACGTGCTTTACCACAGTTCTACCCTCGGCTAGCACTATCGTCGGCTCGCGCACATCACAAAGCATCCGGTCAGTTACATCACCCACTCTTCACTTCGGCGGCACTATGACGCGCTCAATGATGAGCTTGAGTGGATCCAATTTGTTCTGGCCAACAAACATCCTACTCAGTGGAGGGTGCCGTTTGCTTTGATCATCTATGATGGAAACAACTACCTCGTGGAGCAAACTTACACGAAACACCCCGCGAGCAAGACAGGCATTGCATGGCAAGTGGTTAGTGGGGCCCACAACCTTACACACAACCTTACACACAGTGTAAGGTTGTGTGTATGTACAATAAGGTGTATCGTCGAAGGACAAGTGGCTAACGAAGCCTGTTGTAAGATTGTGTGTCTAGTGGGGTGCATCGTCGTAGGACAAGTGGCTAACGAAGCCTGTTGTAATATTGTGTGTCTAGTGGGGTGCATCGTCGAAGGACAAGTGGCTAACGAAGCCTGTTGTAATATTGTGTGTCTAGTGGGGTGCATCGTCGAAGGACAAGTGGCTAACGAAGCCTGTTGTAAGATTGTGTGTCTAGTGGGGTGCATCGTCGAAGGACAAGTGGCTAACGAAGCCTGTTGTAATATTGTGTGTCTAGTGGGGTGCATCGTCGAAGGACAAGTGGCTAACGAAGCCTGTTGTAAGATTGTGTGTCTAGTGGGGTGCATCGTCGAAGGACAAGTGGCTAACGAAGCCTGTTGTAAGATTGTGTGTCTAGTGGGGTGCATCGTCGAAGGACAAGTGGCTAACGAAGCCTGTTGTAATATTGTGTGTCTAGTGGGGTGCATCGTCGAAGGACAAGTGGCAAACGAAGCCTGTTGTAATATTGTGTGTCTAGTGGGGTGCATCGTCGAAGGACAAGTGGCTAACGAAGCCTGTTGTAATATTGTGTGTCTAGTGGGGTGCATCGTCGAAGGACAAGTGGCTAACGAAGCCTGTTGTAAGATTGTGTGTCTAGTGGGGTGCATCGTCGAAGGACAAGTGGCTAACGAAGCCTGTTGTAATATTGTGTGTCTGGTGGGGTGCATCGTCGAAGGACAAGTGGCTAACGAAGCCTGTTGTAATATTGTGTGTCTAGTGGGGTGCATCGTCGAAGGACAAGTGGCTAACGAAGCCTTTGTAATATTGTGTGTCTGGTGGGGTGCATCGTCGAAGGACAAGTGGCTAACGAAGCCTGTTGTAATATTGTGTGTCTAGTGGGGTGCATCGTCGAAGGACAAGTGGCTAACGAAGCCTGTTGTAAGATTGTGTGCACAGTGGAGTGTATCGTCGCAGGACTTTCTTCTGAAATTGATGAAACATGGATGACATTGCAACGCAGCTTGCTGAAACTTCGGAAAACACCCATCGAACGCTAATTAACTCATGACTCCTTTATACCCCGAGCCCATTCATGGCTTGGGTGTCGGAAGTGCTGCCATCCATTGGGAAAACGTCCAAACAGCACATTCTGAATATGTTTTTACCAGCAATACTCCCTCTGCATTTTGTGGTACTGAAAGCGCAATCGACCAGTTAGTTGAAAGAATATGGCCGATACCGTTGAATGTGAGGTCAAATCTCAATCTCTCGCCATTTTCCGTATATTTTGTTTCAGGACGACGAGAAAATGGTGCCAGGCAGCTCGCTCATCAAAGTTGGCAAATCTGACGATACACCAGTTGCGCGTGTCTCCAGCTCATGTCAGGTAATCGAGCTATGACGTCATCGCTGTAGGCACACAGAGCCATGCTTATGCAAACATGCGTGTATTGGTAATTGAATGGCAATAAACGTGCATCAAATAGGACGTTTGGATACGCAATGGACACAATCAGCCAGTCCAGACGTTTTGAAGTCGTTTTCGAAAGGTCAACGATCTTTCTAAGGTCAAATAAGGTTAGTTAACTCTGACGACTTTGTCTTACCTTAAACCACTCCCGAGTCAAATGGTTCGACACGAACATGTTTTGGACAATAATTCTGACTTTATTTCGCCATAATACTGTCGTTTAAAGTTGTAAAGCTTGGATGAAAGTAAAACACCGCCAAACATTATCAAAGAACAAGCGACGTCAAAACTCCAAGCAAAAGTTGCAGTACATGTTTACCCGATACCTGTATGGGAGAAAAAATAATTACGCAGGTATTGTGAGACGGCAAGCACATTACCCTACGCTGCATGACAACACAAATATCAGCTTAGATTACTCACTTGAATGTAAGAGTAGTTGTAGTGTGCATGAATGCATGCACAACTTGATTTTGCGTACACTGGTCGGGCAGCTCTAGTTCACCACACCTACCCACACTAGATGCCAGTAACGGGCAAATGAAGCCTGTCACAAATGGCTACAACATTATGTTCATGCTCGCAGCCTGCACCGTGTACACCTACCAGCATAAATATCACCCCATGCACCACTAATTTAGATTCAAAAACAAGATTATCCAACTTAAAAATGTGTCCACCATATTTGTAATGCATTCAATGAAGGACTCCATACGACATCAGCAAGCAGCCAATTCCGTTGATGAATCACCCTTTGACTGAAAACGTGTTGTTGCTTAACTGTCCTACACCTTGACTTGCATAACCTGAAGTGATGACCACTTGCTTGTATACCTCGCACTCCTATTAATGATTCCCAACAACCTGATTGCCCTGTTCCTAGCGGAAGTACATTGCTTTTTTGCTTGAAGGTCATTTCAAACTAGCGCACCTAAGTCTCTTTCCTCTTCAACAACATCCAGTTTCCTACCTCCCATTGTGTATCTAAAATATCACCTCCAGACCCCAAATGCTACGCCTATGCTATCCTCAGCCCTACACCAATGCTGATTCTAGCTGGTGTTGACACACGATGATAGACATGAATGTGCTAGTGAAACGAACTTGCATGTACATGCACTGGTCTTCATACTCCGCCTCTAAAATAAAATATGGTTATAAAAAACACGCACACACACGCACAAACGATTCATGCATGTATGCATGAACTATTTTCCTCAACGACATCCATGAGAACATCATTTTTCAGTGCGTACGTACGTACGCACGCTTCGTCATGATACGAGTATAAAAAGCATGCAATGCAATACAGTTAATTGGACACCTAAGTGGTTGAAGCAGACTAACCAAAAATAATAGACTTGTGCATGGTCACAGAGAAGTAAAAAAAGCAAGAGGATAAACAGATTCATAAAAGCATGACTACATCGGTGATACAATACGAGGCTTCAGCTCGACAGTCCTCTCGGAGCGAGTGACGTGGTCCCAGAAGCTCCCTCCAGCGCTTGGCGGCGCGATAGAAAAACAAGATCTGAGTAGTCTGTACCTTGGTAAGCACAGTCGGGATGCCTGTGCTGTGCGCAACTGGAGCTCTAATGGACAAGCAGGCAACACGAAATGGCGATTCAGAGATCTCAAACAACCAAGCCGCGGTAGGCGCCAACCACAAGCCGGCGGCGGAGTGGCTCGCGCCGCACGGCAGGCGGCACAGCGTCAGAAGTGTGCTGGAAATCCGACGGTGGCAGATAGATCGCTCGGTCCAGCAGATACGTATCGGGTCACCGTGACCGACGTACGGGGTGGAGGGCGGTGTGACTGCCACCAGAGTCAGTCAGAGTGAGTCAGTGGGTCAGCACCAAAGTCAGAATCAGTCAGTCAGAGGGCGGTGTGACGGCCGCCAGAGTCGTGTGAATCAGCACCAACTGCATAGGGGACCACCATGGCCGACGCACTGGGTGGAGAGCGGAAATGTTTAGAAATAAAGCCTGCCGGACACTGGAGCATCGACCGAGTGACACAACCTTTCAGGCTGGGTGAGAATGCTGACCAGGTTCTAGTCTGGTCCTGTACTCGATGGGGGGACGTACATAGGATAGGAGAACGCATTAGAAGGGATCTCTCATCTCCGCAAACCGGATATGAGAGGAGGTAACGACAGAATGTGACCGACAGCGCATACCATCGCAGATGTATAATGATATAGCGTTTTCCTCATCCTTTTGCTACGTTCCCCATGGAGGGGACGAGGATCTGGGGAAGGCATCTGGGCCCAAGAGGTGGTGCGGATTCGGAGCTCTGAATTTCCTGCTCTGAACCGGCCCCCGACTTGTGGCAGGACGACAACGGAGATGATCACGTCCGTATATAGAGCCAGGGAGTCGATGTCCCTAATTGGCTTACACAGAAGGGGTCCGCCAATAGGATGTGTATGTGGTGTGACATAACGGCAAGTATCGAACCGTTGGGTCATCACAGAGGAACATGGATACGAACAAACAGAGACCATGTGGCATCTGTGTTCTCTATTGGAGGCCGCGAGCGTAAGTGCAGCCGCCCGGACAATATTACCACCAAAATCACTGGGAAAGAGGCCGTAGGGAATATTGCAATTGGACAAACAGTAGTCATTCGCAGATAGGGGACTCGGTAGCTATTGCAAGTGGTTCCGTAGTGTGTGGGTCGTTATCACGCAACCCGCCCCACTGCACATAATCTGGCCTTTCCATGGGTCATTACATGGCTTACTCTGAACCAAGGTGCTCAAGTTGTAAGCGTTTCATTGAAAACATTGTTATTAATGCGCTTTCCAGTGCGAACGACACAAAAATGTGATCTGCGTCGCAAGCTGTAGTACCTTTTCCAAGTACGGCTTGCCTTTCTTGATTACGACTGGGAATATCAGAACGTGTTGTCACACTTAGATTGCGAGTGATTGTCGGAGATTAACCCGTGAATCATGCATTGCCCCCTCCCCAGCGCTTTCCGGTAATTGTGAAAAACGGCGATGTGCAGAGCGCCAGATTTTCAGTACCTTATTCTTGATCTTGTTTGCGTTCGAAGTGAACATTTCAACATCAGCTCATGTAAGGTCATTAATCCAGCTTATGTCAAAGAGAACCACCTCCAATGATGCTTGTGGGCCGAAAACTCACACAAATGAGAAAAATCATACAAGTGTACAAGTGGTCAATGCCTGCAAAACGGCTATCTCCGATTGTTGTTTCACGTCCGGTTAGTGATTTGAGGCCGAAGCCAATTTTGACCCATTTGTGGTCAATCTGCCTATGCTTGTGATATACACGCTTTTATAACGGCATTATTTTATTTTGTATTTTGATGTGCATGCGGAAGCATCAGTTCCTTTTCTTCTGAGACGGGCGCCCTTTCCTTAAAAAAAAACATATGTTGGGTACGTGTTAGCGCTGGGATGGGGTACACTCAAGGCTTCCCCAAGGGGCGCCTTTTCCCGGTCAGTGGGGAGCCACCTTTCCATTGGAGGCACATTCCCCGTGCCTCCTCCCCCTGAGCTGCCCCTGTCGGCTGTCCCGTGTAGAACAATGCAATTTACGCCATTACAAAACAGTATTAGTAAAACTTTCTTCCCGGCATGTGTTCGCTACAACAACAGGGTGCTCTAAAAACAAATGCTGGGAATGAACAGTTGAGAGTAAGTCATTCAAAGTAAGAGAACACAATGACACTTGTTTAAGCCGGTTACACAGAACAGCTGCAAAGCTCCTCTTCCCACACAACTTGATTTATTAGCATAACACCCCAATATTAAGCCGCTAGTGAGTTTGGGTGAACGCGGCAGCCGGTGTGGGAGGCGGTGTGGGCAATCAACTCCTTGCTCGGACGGTACAGATCCTTCGATGCTCTTCGACAAGAGCAGGCTAATGCCGGCACCCCGGCAAAATCAACTTTCTTGTCAACTCTCAACACCCCGAAGTACAACTTATCGTGTGGATGAGTAAGTAAAGTGAACCAAAATTTTGATATCAAAACCGTCTCAACCATCTGAGAAGCGGTTCATCCTTCCCCATCCCCCTCCGCCTTCAGCACCCAACGTCACATACACTATAGTATGGGACGGTTCCACTCCCCTCCCCCTCATTTAGCACCCAACGTCACATACACTATAGCGTGAAACTCCTTTAACGTAAACGCACACTTGCTTTGAACTTGCGTGCAAAGCCAAGTCGCTTTAAAGGCAGCGCAAAATACCTCTGTGGTTCGGAAAGCTTATAAACACATCCCCACGTCCGGCATCTCGGATGCAAACAAAATAGTTAACAAACCTACCCTGCCGCAAAGTGGGGTAAGTGTTCCGGTCGATTTGTTTACATTCTCACGGCCTTGGGTCGTTACTGCGCTTAGTCAGCTGATTGCAGCAGAAAAGTGGGCACTGCCTATTGACGAATTCATGTTAGTTCTGCTTTCCCGTCAGTCGTGGAGCTAAAGGTGAGTCGTGGGGACGCGTGACCGCGTGAACTGTCGATGAAGGCCAGGCTGCCTAGCTTATGCTGGTTTAGTTCATAGTGCAAGCTAGCACTGCGATGAAAATACTTGTTACATAGCATTACAATCCATAATTGCAATTCTGGAACAAAATGTTTATTTCGACGTTGAAAATTAATACACAATGTCAAATATCAGTGGTCTTAAAAACGTTACATCAAATCTGGCACGTAAGTAGTTACATTCCAGATTGTAGTGCATCTGCTTATAACACAGTGCTTTTGATAGTTATAGCACGCGAGGTAAACTAATATAGAATGCGAGTTAAGGTAGTTTCATGGAATAATTAATCAGAGTTAAGCAGACATTTGGGCTCACTTTAGGCCACACATCGAATCAGAATTAATTTTTCCTTGAGACTGAATTATTTCATTACCGTCACATCAACATATATGACAAAAATTGCACCCAACATGAAGTTAAATAATTTAACAAATTGGATAGGCTATGCTTACCCCAGTTACCCTTGAAAACCGCCCCTGCCAACAACCCTTCAATATGCTCGAGTGCACCCCCTGCCTGCTCCAACTATTTTTCCGTCGAATGCGCTCCTACGGGGAAGTGTACTCCCATGACAATTCCTGGATCCACCCATGGAAGTTCCAGTTAACACCATCCAGTTAGCATGCTAACAAGTGCTAGCATGCAATGGAGGAGCTATCGTGTGGTATTGTTCGTCACTGGTAGGTACTTGGTACTTGGTATTAACATGCTAACAAGTGCCCTGCTAAGAATGAGCCGTGCGGTACTGTTCGTCACTAGCAGGTACTTGTTATTCAGAATCGTTCATTTCGACGATTTTTGAGCGGCTGTGACATCACGTAGAAGCTGTGGATATTAGCAAGCGGAACGGGTGAAGAAGGATCACTGATGTCTAAGGCCGTCTACTGCAGGTCGACTGATCCAAATCCCGTCTGAGTACACCACGGCCCAGTCCTCATTTCCTCACGTGCTTTCTCGGCTTTCAACTGACGGTCTGTCAGACATGGGGAGCGTTGCCTTGGCTGGCTCATGTCTGCCCAGTGCTCATGGCGGAATGCCTTGCGGTAAGTCGATTCATGCACATCCGACAGCAATCAAAGGATGAATTATGCCTGAGGCACGACCGAAAAGAAGGGTGACTACCGACGTGAGATAATAGCTGAGAAGGGAGCGATCCTTAGGGCTCACCTGCGTCGCTGATGCAACATATTCGACGGCACACACATTGACAGAGCTACATACAGTTACATATAATTGCACAGTTGGGGCGGAGATGGTCGGGTGGTTAAGGTGTTCAGCTCTGGGTATCAAAGATCACGGGTTCAACACTCGCACCACTCGGGACATTTCCCAATCCCGCGGACCACTGGCGAGACAGTGTGGGCGGCGCCATTAGCCGTGATCGTGCACAAAGTACGTCGTGAAACACCCAATACACATAATTACACAGTTACAAACTTACATATATTGTTAACCCTATCCCATGTACAACAACGCACATCCAAAAGATCAACGAGTGTTGCGAGTGCACGGTCCAACAACCAACACACAAGGGGCGCCGATACGGCAAGCTGATGCAGCTGGAGAGCCCCAGAAGGTCACCAGGCTAAAATCCCGGCAGGCGAGAAACTCTCACGGGAAACAAGGCAGCCCAAGGCCGCGATCGTCGGGTCTGTCCAGCAGTCGGCACAATCTCCGGCGACGGAAGCCCTCTCTCCCACTGGTGGGAAACCGGCACCCGAGATTGCACCAGATGGGCCAGCCAAGCACTCACGCACCACGTTCAGGGAGCAGACGTGTCCGCATAGGAGGGTGGTCGAGTCCCCACTGGATCCGCTCCAGATTTGCCGGCACCCCTGGGGGCGGCGAACGCGAGTTCTCGAGTAGGAAAAAACGGACCACCAGAAAAGGTCGATGATACACAGGAGGCTATCCAGGGGCCCAGCTCACTACCACCGACAGCCACAAGCAGTCTGTCCCCTCGCGAGTCACGACTAGCATCTCAACACTCCCGGAGACTGCGCGAAAATATCGCGCAAAATTTCGACATTTTTCCATTCTAACGATGTAAATTCAGTTGTCCGGCTTTGCAATCGGCCCAATAGGTTAAGAGAACTTAGAGGGGCGGAGTTTGCCCTCCCTCTGCACATTGAAGTGTAAAAGAGCCCCACGTTCGTAGGGTTAATGAAACTGGCCAATTTAATATCAAGGCATCAGGCTATTCCCATTCTCGGAACGAGTTAGATTCCATCATGGATCATATATATATATATATATATATATATATATATATCGTGGACATACCCCTTCAACCTAGATTAAACTGAGCTCCGGTTCCAATACAAATGGTACGATGGACCCTTTCAGTTGCATCCCTGTATATGCCGCCAAATGCTGCTCTGAATATACGTAACTTGGAAAATGTTGTAAGACAGCTGCCTGCCCAGCTTACGTTTTTGGGGCAGTTTCAATTCCCATCAGCCGATATGTGGTGCTTGCCGGCTTGATCACAGATGTCAGCAAGTATGAAATTTCCTCACTGAAAATCCCTGATCTAACTGAATGATGGTACACCGACTTCCACCAGAAATGCTGCCGCATGCACCTCAGCAATAAACTTGCCACTTTAGACAGCAATAGACTTGCCATCTCCCAGAATTGTCCTGCTACCATCTCTCAGAATTGTCCTGCTACCATCTCTCAGAATTGTCCTGCTACCATCTCTCAGAATTGTCCTGCTACCATCTCTCAGAATTGTCCTGCTACCATCTCTCAGAATTGTCCTGCTACTCGAGTGGCGAACCTGATGTGGCCCTCCTTTTCAGACCATTTTCCGATCGACATGCGCCTGTTGGAGCTTCTGGAAGTACCTGCTCCCTTTATCAGCCGACGGAATACAGAAATACTAACTGGGACAGCTTGAACGGTTTCGCCCTGTTGAACACTATCCAAACATTACATATTGTCGGAACTCAATCAACAGAGCGAACGAAATACATGCTACAAGAGCACAGCAACCTGGCTCGCACAGACCCATCACGTGGCGGGAATATCCAACCAATGAGCCGTCGACATTCGAAAACGTACCTTTTGATCAATTCGGCCATGCACGTGTGGCTCTCATCAAAGACGTGGACGCTAAAGACTGCTTCATTGCGGCAAAAACAAGGCAGCAAAACACTTCGAGCTGATGAGCATTCCCGGCGGCAAATTTTCCAATACATTACATCGCTTGACACAGCTCTGTAAGCCATGGTGGCATGGCTGTCCGCTATTGACACAGCTCTGTAAGCCATGGCAGCTAGTCCGCTATTGACACATCTCTGTAAGCCATGACGGCATGGCTGTCCGCTATTTCTCCAGTGGTGGCTGATCACCAATTTCAGCTTTTGCACTATTGAGAATAAAAGCCATACTGCGTAATGTTCCTCGCTCGGTAGCAATGAAATGCTATGCACACACACACACACACACATATATATATATATATATAAATGTATGTATGTGTGTACTTATAGCTGGATACAATATCCAACATGTGGTGATTTTGTTCCGAAGATATCGTAGCCAAAATTATTTGTTGTAATTTATTTTGATTTACATTTCATGCCAATGCCTCGATGAGCTTTCACGCAATTCCAGCTTCATTAACGTCGCAATGTTGTTATGTTCCGACATGTGGCAGCCATATTGACTGGCCGTGAGTGTCCGCACGGGCCGTACCATGTCTTGTCATATCAGCTGCTTCCCGGAATGTCTGGAGGGGACTGGCAAACACCGATGTCGGCTTCTACTGGGCCACCGCCGACCGTGTGATCCGTGAGCGGATTAGGCGGCTCACCGTGGCCAGCCTTGATGAAGCTCTCTTGATGATTTAGTGGACTTGAGAAGCTTGGCACAGTCAAGTCCTTACTATATGGCTCCCCTTACGGCGCTTAGGACCGCTTCACGGAATCTCGGCACAAAGCCCGAACGCCACTGGCGTCGAGCGGCAGCTACATGGCGGCATTTGGAAGCTTTGTAGTTAAACCGGTGAGATGCATTCCTTCCTGGTCGTTGGCGGTGTTTTATGGTGTGAAAGGAATGCGTGTGAATGTGAGTGAGAGAGTGTGCAGGAACGAATTAAATGGCTCGTGCTCTATGTTTATGTTTCCTTGTGGAACGTGATGTCAAATGCGTGAAGAGAATGGACTAACGCTAACACTACAACACTAACACTAACGCTGCACTCGCTCCCTCCCCTGAATAGGGTCTTAGCTACGCAACCGCCCTAGTCACTTGCGTGCGATCTAATCATCAGACATGGTGTTCATGGTCACAACACCCGGCAGTCAGGTCAGCTCGAGATACCCCGCATAAGATCGGAGTCAGGGAGACGTAGATGCAAATGCTCTGTTGTGGCGGCCTATAATGATCTGCCTGTGACGATCCGCGACCTTGGCCTAGGCACATTCAAGACTGAGGTGCGAAAGGACATTCTGAACACCCAGGCCACGGCTAGCCGGTAGAGGTACAAATATCCAGTTAGTGTATATACGATCCGCTTGCAGGAATGTGTTTCCCATTGACCCATATGTTCCATATATTTTACTACAAGCGCAGAATAGCCATCGGGCCGATGGAATCACCTCAGGTGTAATGGGAATGATATTAATATGCATCCATAGCAAAAAAGCAACCTCTTGGACGTGCTACGTCTAGGGATGAAGAGGCAGTTATGAATGTAATTTAACCTATAATTGTTGCTTCGAGTTTGCAGAAGTAATGCCAAAAAAATACAACAGGAGTGCTATACATTTCATTTTCTACGTACTTAGTGTGTTCAGGTACATCGAAATCATGTAAGTTTAAACGGTTCGAATGTAAGTTACGTTTATGGATGACTTCACTTTGCCGTCGTGAAAACGTTGGTGCGCATTTATTGTAGTATTTTCATATCCCAAAGAAAATCAATGCAATGTAGCACACAGCACATGTACATGGAATAGTTGTCATGCACCTAGACGACAGCCAATTTCTTCGCCGATTCAACTTCGAATATTCTGGAACATTTACCTTCAATGGGGAGAAATCCGTTCGTGACGCTGAATCAGTTGACTCAGAACGGCCTGAGCTTGAATTCCTTAAACAAATCAAATGATCATCAGCACACAAATTTCCTCAGCTATGTAATTAAACAAATTTCAATCGAATGTCACAGCAGCGAAATTAAGCCTTCCCAAATCGACAAGATTCTGCATCTAGCCATTGACCCATGCCTTGCCTGTTGAAGCACACATACATAACTAGTATTGCGTGCCGTGCATACGCAACACTTAGTACTCATTGGACCCGCCGCAATGCCACTCTAATCTAGCTGTGGACCAATCGATGTGAGACGGCCTATCCAGGCACCACGCGGTGCGGCACCAAGCCATGCGACACCGCCTATCCAGGCACCAAGCGATACGACACCGCCTATCCAGGCACCAAGCGATGCGACACCGCCTATCCAGGCACCAAGCGATACGACACCGCCTATCCAGGCACCAAGCGATGCGACACCGCCTATCCAGTAACCAAGCGATACGACACCGCCTATCCAGGCACCAAGCGATACAACACCGCCTATCCAGGCACCAAGCGATGCGACACCGCCTATCCAGTAACCAAGCGATACGACACTGCCTATCCAGGCACCAAGCGATACAACACCGCCTATCCAGGGACAAAGCGATACAACACCGCCTATCCAGGCACCAAGCGATACAACACCGCCTATCCAGGCACCAAGCGATACAACACCGCCTATCCAGGCACCAAGCGATACGACACCGCCTATCCAGGCACCAAGCGATACAACACCGCCTATCCAGGCACCAAGCGATACAACACCGCCTATCCAGGCACCAAGCGATGCGACACCGCCTATCCAGGGACAAACCGCACGTTGTCCGAAGCGTTAACATTCTCTCATGCACGGCACTGTGTGGCTATCTTAGGGAACAGTACAGCGAGCTAGCAGCCAGCACACTCAGTCCTCATTATCTGTTCTCAGTGCACTATAAGATCGCAGTCTCTCTGTATTCACTATGCACGGTCCGGCTACACACGTTGTTGACTATGGCCCTGCTCTGACGCGACTGGCTCTGTCCCGGCGAACAGTTGGGAATGGGGCTATGGTCCGTGGAGGTCTATGGTACAGTCCGTGGAGGTCTATGGTACTATAACCATAAACCACGGTCCGCGCTCCGCACATGCGACACACGCACAACAGCATCGTATGGCCCAGAAGGTCATTTGCCATTGCCACGCTCCTACGCCATTGACCACTCGAGTAGAAAGCGAGCTGAAACACCGTGACCGAGTATTGCCGGCGTTGTTTGCGGCGGGACGGCTCCGGGTCGATTACGCGAGTACCGCGATTAACATCCAGACGTTGCGTGACGCCCGAGGCAACCCTGATGCACACCAACACATTTGCACACCAACAATTGCTCGTTCTAAGCTGATGTACTCCACCCGGGCAACGGCTGAGAGACAGCTGCCAGCACGTCACCTGACAGTTGCGTACGCCTGGCATCGGGAACGGCGCTCGGAACGATCGCGATGCAGGCTGCCGTACTGGGTCACCAGTCTGTGGTGTAGTGACCCAGCCTCCGTACTGCGTCACCAGTCTGTGGTGTAGTGACCCAGCCTCCGTACTGGGTCACCAGTCTGTGGTGTAGTGACCCAGCCTCCGTACTGGGCCACCAGTCTGTGGTGTAGTGACCCAGCCTCCGTACTGGGCCACCAGTCTGTGGTGTAGTGACCCAGCCTCCGTACTGGGCCACCAGTCTGTGGTGTAGTGACCCAGCCTCCGTACTGGGCCACCAGTCTGCCCCCACGGGCCACAGTTTGGTGTAGTGACCCAGCCTCCGTACTGGGCCACCAGTCCAACTGTGGTGTAGTGACCCAGCCTCCGTACTGTGTCACCAGTCTGTGGTGTAGTGACCCAGCCTCCGTACTGGGCCACCAGTCTGTGGTGTAGTGACCCAGCCTCCGTACTGGGCCACCAGTCTATGGTGTAGTGACCCAGCCGCCGTACTGGGCCACCAGCCTGTGGTGGTAGTGGCCCAGCTGCCGTACTGGGCCACCAGTCTATGGTGTAGTGACCCAGCCGCCGTACTGGGCCACCAGCCTGTGGTGGTAGTGGCCCAGCTGCCGTACTGGGCCACCAGTCTGTGGTTCAGTGACGTGGACCACTGGACGAGTCTGGAGCCGCCAGGCAGACAGCCAGGCCACTTTTGTTTTGGCTGGCCGAGCGGTCTGCTGATGTGGCTAGCGGCGTCGACAAGGGAGCAGTATAACCCGTCCATAAACCAGCCCAAGCACCGGCCGCGCGCCTGCCCGCCGATCCTACCGGACCCCATCTGAGTCACCGGACGGATCCTTCTGGATCCGATCTGGGTCACCGGACGGATCCTACCGGACCCGATCTGGGTCACCAGACGGATCCTTCTGGATGCGATCTGAGTCGCCGGACGGATCCTACTGGACGCGATCTGAGTCACCGGACGGATCCTACCGGACCCGATCTGGGTCACCGGACGGATCTTTCTGGACCCGATCTGGGTCACCGGACGGATCCTACCGGACCCGATCTGGGTCACCGGACGGATCTTTCTGGATCCGATCTGGGTTACCGGACGGATCATATCTACCAGACGGATCCTACCGGACCAGATCTGAGTCACCGGACGGATCCTACCGGACCCGATCTGAGTCACCGAACGGATCCTACCGGACCCGATCTGAGTCACCGGACGGATCCTACCGGACCCGATCTGGGTCTACTTACAGACTGAGTCAGGGCACTGCCCAATAGATCTGAAGGATTCTGATCCGGGTCCTAAATACCCGCCAACCGTGCTGACAGGCATGGGTGTAACCACTGGGGGGGGGGGCTGGGGGACATGTCCCCCCATTTCTGAAAAGTGGCGATTTGTCCCCCTAAATTTTTTCCGTGTCCCCCCCCAAGCCTCAGCTACCTGAGTATGACCGCCGGAAAATTATACTTAATCATTTATAAAGTGAAAATATATATGCGAGAGAATCACCAAAAATACTAGAAACCGACCAAGCCAATCAACGGGCTTCACAGGCTATCTGTCGTCACAAAATCTCCGAATGGTAAATCAGCAACCGCTAGAAATTTCTGCTTCCAGACCATTCTTGAATAACATGAACCTTCGCCATCTTGTGTTTTCGCTTCGGTGGACATAAAGACATAAAGACATAAAAGATCAGTGCAACTATGAGCCACAAGGGCCCTTCTTGGTTGCACTCTGTACACTGAACCAGTTGTCCATCAAATGTATTGATCAACTCTCCCTGGAATACAGAAAAACAAGCCCCCTATTCTTATAATGATTGTCTATGCTGTTCTTAAAGATGTTCAGTGTGTTGCTACTGACAATGGTTTCTGGCAGCTGGTTCCAGTGTTCTACTACCCTGTTGGTGAAGAAGGACTGTCTTAACCTTGTCCTGCTGTGATTAACTTTAATTTTGAATTGATGACCTCTAATTGCATCATTTCTGTTAAATTCAAACAGTTCCCTGAGATAACCCTGTTCCTGACCATGAACAAATTTAAAGACCTCGATGAGATCTCCTCTCAGCCTTCTATATCTAAGTGAAAACATATTCAATTTCTTCAATCTTTCCTCATATGCCAGGTTGCCCATACCATTCACCATTTGTGTTGCCCTCTTTTGTACTCTCTCTAAAAGCCAACAATCTTTTTCATAACTAGGGGACCAAGCTTGGACACAATATTCCAGATGTGGCCTGACATATGCACAATAAAGCTTCCTGATGACTTCCTCACTTTTGTATGATACATTCCTATTTATTGCCCCAAGCATTCTTAGTGCCTTCTTCCTGGCTTCTTTGGTCTGTTCTGATGCCCCCAATTTTGTGTTAAAAATAACACCTAAGTCCTTCTCCTGCTGAGTCACAGATAGTACTTGGCCACCCATCAAGTATGGAGCCTTGATATGCTGCCTACCTACATGCATGATTTTGCACTTATCAAAATTAAATTTCATTTGCCATTTTTCGGACCACTTCACAAGCTCGTCTAAGTCTTTCTGCAGCAAGACCTGCTCATTGTGCCCTGTTATTGCCCTAAAGACCTTCAAATCATCTGCAAATTTCAAAACCTTACTGCTTAGGCCACTTTCAATGTTATTTACAAACATAATGAACAATAGTGGTCCCAGTACTGACCCTTGGGGGACTCCACTAAGAACATTTTGCCATGATGATTTTGTACCATTTAGCATCACTCTCTGCTGTCTATCTGAAAGCCACAACCCTATCCATTTTAGGATGTTACCCACAATACCATGGGCCTGAAGCTGCATCATTAACCGTTTATGAGGTACCTTGTCAAAGGCCTTGCTAAAGTCAAGATATGCTACATCAACCTGATTTCCCTTATCAAATTGTTCTGTAGCAAAATTAAAAAAGTCCAAGAGATTTGTGAGACACGATCTCCCTTTTCTAAACCCATGTTGAGTATCTTGAATCACTCTGTTTCCTTCCAGAAAAACTAACTATTTTATCCTTGATAATTGATTCAAGTACCTTGCAGACTAGTGATGTGAGGCTTACTGGCCTATAGTTTTCAACTTGCCCTCTTTCTCCTTTCTTGAAAATAGGAACTACATTTGCCCTTTTCCAATCGGTTGGAATTTCATTTTGTGAAACTGATCTACAAAATATTATACTGAGTGGAATTGCCAATTCTTTTTCAGCTTCCCGCAATACCCTAGCATAGATTCCATCAGGTCCTGCTGCCTTGTTTGGCTTTATTTTCCTGACATAATTCAAAACAACATCACTGTCAATGAAATCAACATCATGTAACTGATCACCTGTTGCTGGGCTGTGGTTCACAGTTGGCAGATTTGTCACATCCTCCAATGTAAATACTGATTTAAACTGTTTGCTCAATTCCTCAACCATCTCACTATCCTCACTCAATATAATCCCATTTACTTCCAGTGGACCAATTGTGCTTGAAACTTTACTTAGCTTGTAGAAACTAAAGAGCTTGTGGAAAATTGTGCTTCGTCAGGCAACAAATTTGCATTATCGCAAGGATTTATTATAGTCTTAGGTTGCAATCCCCTGCACATATATTGATATATCTTGAACAAACGTGACTCTGGGTGTCCTTGGGTATCTTCAAGACCATGGAGGGGAGTCATGGACAGCCTTAACTGTCGTACGTCAAGTTTACGTCGTATTCGTATTTGTATTCAGCGATGTCTTCGCCAGAGGCGTATTTGTATTGGCATCGGCATTCAGCGACGGGTTTATCATCGTTCGAATAAATTACCACAAACGCTTCTGCTTGCACTGAACACGCTGGAAGCAGCTACATAGGTATTACATTACCACCTTAACGGTCAAGATCCAACGCAAACCGGTTTCTTCGGCTGCCTGCCATTTTTTTCTTTTTCACCCAAACCTGCCAAAACCTGGTATCACTAGCCTGTGCTGAACCATCGTGTAACGTTTCAGACCGTTCTTGTTTGGGAAGTAAAGCTATCATGTTTTTATTACAACAATTTTTTCTTTCTTCAGAAATAAGGGATTGGGCCTCTTCAGTGTACCCATACATCCACTCACAATCTTTGTGTGTTCACTCATTAAATGTTTCATTGAATTA
>JAOTOM010004330.1:0-92500 GCA_034440615.1 Ashinkailepas kermadecensis | reverse complement strand
CCAGGCCCGATGCGACTATTGACCCAGCGAGCGGCGTGCTGCGCCACCGGCGGGGCTGGGTCAACAGCGGCCGGCCCGGCGGCGATCCAGGTCATCGGCTCCACAGGCACACACATGTGCGCCACCCGAGCACTGGGCCTGGCTGGGCCTGGTGTCAGAGGCGACTGATGGGCCCCGAGACCGGCCCAAGTGTGGGCTACCCCTGTCTGCTCTGGCACAGGGTTCACATCCAGGTGTGGGCTATCCCGGTCTGCTCTGGCATAGGATCCCCGCCCAGGTGTGAGCTACCTACCCCGGTCTGCTCTGGCATAGGATCTCCGCCCAAGTGTGGGCTACCCCCCGGTCTGCTCTGGCATAGGATCCCCGCCCAGGTGTGAGCTACCTACCCCGGTCTGCTCTGGCATAGGATCTCCGCCCAAGTGTGGGCTACCCCGGTCTGCTCTGGCACAGGGTCCCCGCCTAAGTGTGAGCTACCCCGGTCTGCTCTGGCACAGGGTCCCCGCCCAAGTGTGAGCTACCCCGGTCTGCTCTAGCACAGAATCCCCGCCCAAGTGTGAGCCACCCCGGTCTGCTCTGGCACAGGGCCCCGCCTAAGTGTGAGCTACCCCGGTCTGCTCTGGCACAGGATCCCCGCCCAGGTGTGAGCTACCCCGGTCTGCTCTGGCACAGGCCCAAGTGTGGGCTACCCCGGTCTGCTCTGGCACAGGATCCCCGCCCAAGTGTGAGCTACCCCGGTCTGCTCTGGCACAGGATCCCCGCCCAGGTGTGAGCTACCCCGGTCTGCTCTGGCACAGGCCCAAGTGTGGGCTACCCCGGTCTGCTCTGGCACAGGATCCCCGCCCAAGTGTGAGCTACCCCGGTCTGCTCTGGCACAGGATCCCCGCCCAAGTGTGAGCTACCCCGGTCTGCTCTGGCACAGGATCCCCGCCCAAGTGTGAGCTACCCCGGTCTGCTCTGGCACAGGATCCCCGCCCAAGTGTGAGCTACCACGGTCTGCTCTGGCACAGAGTTCACATCCAGGTGTGGCCTACCCCGGTCTGCTCAGAGACTCTGACCTGACCTGGCGACCTCCCTGACTCTGGCACAGTGGCAGGGAGGCCGTCGGGCCACTCGACACGCTTGGTGGAGCATTCCACGGCCGATGAAGCCGACTCGGGTCGTCGGCCTTAATAGGATCAGATCATCTTTGGCCGAAACGTTAGTGATGTGTTTGTTGGTGAAAATATAGTTTTTTTTTATCATTGTGCCACTCATGTATAACTTGCCAAAATAGTATTCAATATATATATATATATATATATATATATATATATATATATATATATATATATATATATATATATATATATATATATATATATATATAATATACATTATACTTACATACATGCTTATATCACGAGTATGGGTCATGTCTCCCGTGCCGGTCCACCGTGCAGTCGAGTTCACCGACCTTTGGGTTTGAAACTGCAACGAGCGAAATATTTCGGGTGCGATCATGCCACTGAGCCCCAAATCTCCGGCTTTCTCGAGGATGGTTTCGCGGCTTACCGGAAACTGCGCTGGTTGGCCAACCCGCATGGCTCGTTCCGATGCGGCGTTCCTGATTCCAACTTCGATCGATCTTACAGTGGAAGAATATTTAGCGCCAATCGTGCGGCTGACGTCAAAATCGGACCTTGACATGTGGCTTAGTCTACCCTGCCAGTTTTGGACGAGATCCACACGGTGAGAAATGTCAGAAGCTCCCGGCTCGAACAACGAACTTGAGCCTTATAGAATGATTGGTTACAGTGGCGTCGCCACGAAATTCTTCCAGGGGGGCAATATTGATAGGGGGCCTCCTGCTCCCGAAAGGGGGCCTCCACTGTGTTAGGGCCTCCTATTGATTTTTTAGGCTCTTAGTATGGTTCCAGAATGGGGAACATGGCTTCATATTGATGTCTTGTTTGTTCTTGGCATGGTGCATCATTTACGCAAAGCGCAATACCAAGAATCTTTTTTTTCGCTGAGAACTGAGTCATACCAGGGTATAAATAAGCAAACGTGCATAAATACGTCAGTGCCAAAACAAACCAATATCTTTATGCTTTATCGACGAGAAGAATCTTCCCGCTGGCCTCTAGATTACAGCGGGCTGGTGGGGCTGGTGCTGAGCATATCTTAAAGATATCTCCCATTGATCAACCCATTTCTATGTCCACCAAGTTTAACTGAATATCGCTAGGTTCATCACTACTGTTAGTCATTCCCACCAGCTTGATCTCATAAACAAGCTTAAACGATAATTTCTCAGTCCTAGGACGACAATTTCGCGAAGGTGACAACGAGAAGTGGATTGAATTGGTTTTCTGATCGTCATCTTAGGAATTTATTTATTTTTATAACATTTGGTGCTGGCTGCAAGGCACTTGGCACAGAAGCTAAAGTCATAAATCCTCCGCGAATAAATTCACGGCAAGAACAAGCATTGAACAACAATGCATCAATGGCAATGCAACAATGTAACAATGACAATGCAACAATGTAACAATGACAATGCACAAATAATGCAAAACCTTCAAATTCCACGCAGTCACGCCCATGGTTTTCACTGTGCTGTACCGTTTTGTAAATTATGTCGTTGAGAAGGTATTGAAGCTGGGAAGCTCTAATCATACAGGCTGTAATCACAGAAGACAATTTTGTAGGAAGAAAATACATTTAAAAACTTCATTTCTCTCATTTAATATCTGGCATCGGTGTTGTTTTGTATGCTTGTGAGGGGGAATTTGCCCCTCAATGTTGGCTTTGCTCCATGCGCGTATGTTTCTGAAAATTATTGGGGGACCAGTGACGTACCTATATTTGCGTCAAGGGGAGGGGGCAAACGTATTTGGAGGGGTCCACCTACTCAATAAAAAGTCTTCCGATTTCGACCACTATTTTGTCAAAGGGGACCTTTTTATGTAAAATAATTAGTGACCAACTAAATTATCCGGTCGAGGGGCCTAATCTACCACTATCGTTTCTGATTCGTCGGATTTCAACCCTGGCTCCCCCACCCTGTTCGAATGTATTCTTTTGGTATCCCTTGATAAGTCACCTTGCACTGCTGAAATTACACCTACACAGATCACTTTAAAATGTAAAATTTACCAATTTCAGACATTCCAGTTCATAGTGCCCGGTCGCCACGACACCAGCGTTAGTGCATGTGCACACCCATCTTGCGCATTCGGCGCATTCGCCACACTTCGTGCGATGCTACGGATTCTGCTGGGCCTCCTACACTTTGCTAATTGCTGCCACATGATAGACTTGCGCCTTATCTGACGTGATGAAATGCTTTGTATGGGCGTTCGCTGCGAAAATTCGATTAATTAAATTCGATCACTAGTTCCCTACTTCCCATATTTTATGATGAAGAAATGCGGATACCCGCTGAGCTTTGATGCACCTCATATCTTTGATTAAACATGCTTCCAGGTTGGCTACCGAACCGAGGCCCTGCCTGAGTGCACTTCTTTGGACCCGTTTCGTATTTCTTCGTCTACGGATGTGTCTTAGGGCTCCAATCCATTTTTGTTCGAGGCCCAACGCATTTTCGAAACCCCTGCTCGTTTTAGGGTTTGTTGCTTCTTTGTGCACCGATGATTTTTCTTAGTTGTCGGGGCGCTTTCAATGATCTCAATGTATTTATTTAGTGCCCGGTATTTTTGTTCGTTCTGGGACCATGTTGCTTATTGCGACCCCAGCCTCTTTTCAGGCCCTTGTGCGGTCGCATGTCCCCTGTGTGCCTTGAGAGCTTCTGGTGTTTTTTTGTGTGTTTTTTTTAGAGTTCCCGCTATATTTATTTAGGGCTGCAACGCATGTTTTAGGGCCCTGTCGCTTTTTGCGAGACTGCGCTTTGGAGGGCCAGTTACATTTTCGGTCCCCGTTGTGCTCTTAGGGTCCCGCTGTGTTTATTTGGGGCTTCTGACGCACATTTGTGGGGCCCAGTACGATTTTGGGTCTTCGGTGCGGTATTTCTGGGTCTTAGCGCAACTTATCGCGCCCAGGCGCGTGGTTCCGGGGACCCAACGCCAGTTATCTGGGCTCAACGCGATTTTTGTGGACCTCTTCTGAATTTTCTTTAAATTCCGAATCTCGGCCTGATTTTTCGAGTTCCTGGCGCCATGTTTTTCCATCTCACCAAGATTTTCTTCGAGCTCCGGTATGTTTTTCGATGCCGTACGCGATTTGTCAAGGCATCTGATGATATGTTCGGTGCTCCAGAACCATTTTCCTGACCCGGACTTTTTTTGGAATCCCTCCTTATTTTGGAGGGCTCCGGCTTTCTTTTTCGGATACCGATGCGACTTTGGGGGTCACACGGTGCTTATGTGGAGCCCTAGACGCCAATTGTTGGCAGCCCCGACGTGAATTTTTATGCCCAGACCAAATTTGTGGTACTACCGATGGGAATTGTGGGTCCGAGCGCGATATTTGGTGGGACCGGTTCGAGTTTGCGGGGCGCGTTGTACTTAGCTGTGGCCCCAACGCGATCTTGGCGGTTCCTGTTGCAGATTTTCGGGCCTGGCGGAGAGAGTTTTCTGGGGCCCGCCGTATTTACTTGGAGCCCCTACGCGAATTCTGGTGGACCGACGCGAATTTTTGTGGCCCCAGCGCGACTTTTGAAAGCCTCGGCTCGATTCTTGGGAGCATATCCCTCTTAGGAGGGAGGGGGCATTTGCCCCTTTGATATGCCACTGCGGCCACCGAAGGAGTTTTTTTTTCAGCCGATGGCACCTTTCGGAGTATAAAAGCCCTCCGGGTAATTTTTGCCGGAACTGTTCTTAATTTTCCGGTGCTGGGGTCCATTCGATCGAATCTCGGTGTGAACTTTTGGACATCGAGTTCTATTTTTTTTTAAAGGTCTTGATGTGATATATTTGATGTGATAGCCTCCTTGACAATCATGTAGGCCTCCTTTGCAATCCAGGGGGCCTCCTTGATAATCCTGTGGGCCTCCTTTGTAATCCTGTGGGCCTCCTTTGCAATCCTGGGGGCCTCCTTTGCAATCATGGGGGCCTCCTTTGTAATCACGGGGGCCTCCTTTGCAATCCTGGGGGCTTCCTTTGCTTTGCAATCCTGGAGGCCTCCTTTGCGATCCTGGGGGCCTCCTTTGCAATCCTGGGGCCTCCTTTGCAATCCTGTGGGCCTCCTTTGCAATCCGGGGGGCCTCCTTGATAATCCTGTGGGCCTCCTTTGCAATCCTGGGGGCCTCCTTTGTAATCCTGTGGGCCTCCTTTGCAATCCTGGAGGCCTCCTTGATAATCCTGTGGGCCTCCTTTGCAATCCTGGGGGCCTCCTTTGTAATCCTGTGGGCCTTTGCAATCCTGGGGGCCTCCTTTGCAATCATGGGGGCCTCCTTTGTAATCACGGGAGCCTCCTTTGCAACCCTGGGGGCCTCCTTTGCAATCCTGGAGGCCTCCTTTGCAATCCTGGGGGCCTCCTTTGCAATCATGAGGGCCTCCTTTGCAATCCTGGGGGCCTCCTTTGCAATCCTGGTGGCCTCCTTTGCAATCCTGGGGGCCTCCTTTGCAATCCTGGGGGCGTCCTTTGCAATCCTGGCGGCCTCCTTTGCAATACTGGGGGCCTCCATTGCAATCATGGGGGCCTCCTTTGTAATCACAGGGGCCTCCTTTGCAATCCTGTGGGCCTCCTTTGCAATCCTGGAGGCCTCCTTTGCAATCCTGTGGGCCTCCTTTGCAATCCTGAGGGCCTCCTTTGCAATTGGGGGCCTCCTTTACAATCCTGGGGGCCTCCTTTGCAATCCTGGGGGCCTCCTTCGCTAGCCTGGAGGCATCCTTCGCAATCCTGGGGGTCTCCTTTGCAATCCTGAGGCCTCCTTTGCAATCATGGGGGCCTCCTTTGCAATCCTGGAGTCCTTTGCAATCATGGGGCCTCCTTTGCAATCCTGGGGGCCTCCTTTGTAATCCTGTGGGCCTTTGCAATCCTGGGGGCCTCCTTTGTAATCCTGGGGGCCTCCTTCGCAATCCTGGGGGCCTCCTTTGCTATCCTGGGGGCCTCCTTTGCAATCCTGGGGGCCTCCTTTGCAATCCTGGGGGCCTCCATCGCAATCCTGGGGGCCTCCTTTGCAATCATGGGGCCTCCTTTGCAATCCTGGGGGCCTCCTTCGCTAGCCTGGAGGCATCCTTCGCAATCCTGGGGGTCTACTTTGCAATCATGGGGCCTCCTTTGCAATCATGGGGGCCTCCTTTGCAATCCTGAGGGCCTCCTTTGCAATCCTGGAGACCTTTGCAATCCTGGGGGCCTCCTTTGCAATCCTGGGGG
Organism: Ashinkailepas kermadecensis; assembly: GCA_034440615.1. Classification (NCBI taxonomy): domain Eukaryota; kingdom Metazoa; phylum Arthropoda; class Thecostraca; family Neolepadidae; genus Ashinkailepas; species Ashinkailepas kermadecensis. Next base: position 86,182 of record JAOTOM010004330.1, on the reverse strand, counting down.
CCTCCTTTCTAATCCTGGATGCCTCCTTTGCAATCCTGGGGGGCTCCTTTGCAATCCTGGGGGCCTCCTTCGCAATCCTGGGGGCCTCCTTTGCAATCCTGGGGGCCTCCTTTGCAATCCTGGGGCCTCCTTTGCAATCATGGGGGCCTCCTTCTAATCAGGGCCTCTTGCAATCCTGGGGGCCTCCTTTGCAATCCTGGGGGCCTCCTTTGCAATCCTGGAGGCCTCCTTTGCAATCCTGGGGGTCTCCTTTACAATCCTGGGGGCCTCCTTTGTAATCACGGGGGCCTCCTTTGCAATCCTGGGGGCCTCCTTTGCATTCCTGGGGGCCTCCGTGCCAATTATTGGCACTCTCTTGATTTCTGGGGCCTGCTATCTTCTCCTAGGTGACTCCTTCTTCGAATTAGGGGCCTCCTCTCACGTCTTGGAGGCCTCCTCTCATGTCTCGTCGGCCTCCTTGCTCACTTTTTTTCCTGTGCATTTCCGGATAGGGGCCTCCTCAAATTTCAGGGGGGCGGCGCAGCATGCTTTGACGGTCTTCGACGGTCAGCATGTAGCATCGATATATGGCTAATGATGAGATCCACTCCTAGTTCTGGTACTCTCATTTTCTCTAGACATATTGTGTCACTGCCCCAGTGACCTTGGCAGCATCATTAAGAATAATGCATATTTGTTATTTCAGGTGATCACGAGAGCTGAAGCAACATTTCAAGAGGATGCAGGAGTGGAACAGAACACGAGATGCCAGCAAGATTGGAAGGATACCAGCTTGCTAGCATGCGCACAACATTTGACAACAGATACTGAAGTCTGGACCACTCTGAAGTCTGCACACAACCTTAATACCAATGAATATGTTCCATGTAATGGTACAGGTGGTATATAATTGTCTGTTACAGGTGAATTGATAGTCAGCCATACCGTCATGTGCACATTCTCTCTTCGTGAAAATATTCGGCTCGGAATTGCTCAGAAAATGAGATGTTAAACACAGAACTGGAGAACTAGAGTAGCATCCATACAGCTGGCAAGACAGAAAGGCAATCATTTCGCACAAATATTGATAGCCACAAATCATGTTTTACAATGGCATAGGAATTTTCGGGAAGTCAGAGGGTCAAAAAGCCAAATAATGGTGTTCAGTGGGGGACGGGGTGAGGCGTACCAAATAATTCAATGAAACATTTAATGAGTGAACACACAAAGATTGTGAGTGGATGTATGGGTACACTGAAGAGGCCCAATCCCTTATTTCTGAAGAAAGAAAAAATTGTTGTCATAAAAACATGAAAGCTTTATTTCCCAAACAAGAACAAAACCAGAAAGCTTCGTCCACCCCAAGGCCACACGTTAAGAAAACGCTTATGAAAATATTCTAGATGCACCAGATACACTGCACCCTGCAAGAAATTTTGCTATGGTTGTCCACACTTTTCAACATCAAGCTGGATGTCTATGCGCCATCCTAGCTACCTGGAGGTATGCTCTGATAGCGAAGTTTACACCAACGAAATGCATTCGGTTTCATCAACTCTCAATTCAGCCGTATTTCCTACGTTGGCCGACACAACACGACAGCAATAGGTAGACACACTTCCTTCTCCAATTAGCTGTATTTTTTTTTTTTTTTTTTTTTTTTTTTTATATGTTTTTTTTTTTGGTGTTTAGGCTCCTTGAATTATCCGGCTGTATCCCACGACACTACTCACACATACGGCTTGTCCGAACCACTAATTCCAATGACGGCAAGATATTGATTAAGGCAGGTAGGCTGTAGGTGGTAGGCCAAGCGTTGTACCTACCCCGGGCCTGACCAGCAACAATGAATCCATCCGGACAGCGACTCAGTGCTTCCGAGAAAAATCCTCATGAGATGAAAGAAACCACTGTTCTCCGCTCGCGTAATGAAGGAACACACCATTTCCAGACCGGCTGGACTCGGACGGCGCTTCTTGGATCCGATGAGTTCGGCGCTCTAGCTCGCACTCCCGTCGGAGCTGTTTAACCCACTGACAAGAAATGCTATGAATAATGCATTTCTTTTCGTTTCTTTCAGGATTGAGATGTTCTACATCAATTGACGTGCAAAAAAAAACTGTTCATTGTTGCATTCTGAAGCAACCCAAAGCAATAGAAGTAGAATATATGACATGGCTATTACTCATGAAAATGGCCTAAATGGCTACCAAACGTTTTTCAAATATGCTAAGATTTTGCGACAAAATGAACACCGCATGGCCAGAAATGTCAGCGCCTTTGGATTTCATTACCTGCATTGTTTCAGAACACCATGAACTTGTGGCAATAATAGTGTTTATGCCACTCCGGTGGTTATTGGTCTTACGACACGTCGACTGTTGAGTCATGTAGCGTCGCCAATCTCTCAAGCCGATTAACCGCGGGTGAAGAATAGCGACAGGTAAGGCTCAAACCCACAATCTCTCGATTGTGAGACGGGCAACTCACCCCTAGACTACTCGTCCCCGTTTATGCCACTTCGACAACTAGCTTCCCCCACCCCAGGAAAATAGAAAATTAGCTGTGTTGTTTTACTACACTGGAAAATGAGGGCTGGTCAAGTGGCACTTACTGTGTTTTAGTCAACTCCTGCTGGCGGTAGGAAGGTTGCTGATTGGCTTCTTAGCGCTTTTAACCCAACCAATGGGATGAGACCAGTGTTGCCAAAGGTAATTCGTAACTCGAGTAACTCGTCTCGATTGTGTCGTTTTGCAACAATCGAACACAAGCCGCTGACAGCCTTGACAGCCGTTGTCGTTAATTGAGGGTCTCGGCCGTATTGACGGCTTAAGTGTGAAGCAATCTGGTAGGTACGAAGCAATTGTTGTTTTCCTGTTTTCGATCTTGTCTCAGGTTTGCGTGTCCAGAAGAGTGGGTGCTGCGGGAATGGTAATTGGTAGGTGCTGCGACTGCTCATTTGCGACTCCCTGTCATTTGTCCTGCCTGTTGTCCGAATTGGGTTTTGTTGTGCTGATGCTATTGCGGCGAATATGGCTGATAGTGTTGGCTTAGGGTGGGTAGCGGTTGGAGCATGCTAGTCATGGGCGGAACTTTGTACTTACCATTTTGATGTTGCCAATGCAACATCAGTAATTTCTAACTTGAACATTAGGCTTATGGTGATGCAAGGACGAACGGATTCAAAGTTCAGGTTGGTAACAATACTAATTTTTGGTAGTCTCCATCTGTGATGTTTAAAAAAAAATATAACCGTACCATAGGCCAGTGGCGTACTTAGAATATGCGCTAGGGGGCAAACAGGTTTGGTGGGGGTCCACCTACCTCTATTTAATAAAGTCCCCGGATATTGACCACTATTCTTTCAAAGGGGCCTTTTATATTTATTTTTTTAATACCATAATTAGTGACCAGCTTCTTTTGGTATCCGTCGATCTAATCCAATTCGATGATTAGTTCTCTTCTTCCCACATGTTCTGGTACTTAATCAATCCGGAGACCTGCTAAGCTTTGATGCACTTCATCTCTTTGGTTAACTATGCTTCCAGACTGGCTACCGAACCGAGACCCTAGCTAGGTGTTCTTTTTTGGACACGTTGAGGTTTTCTTCATCTTCGGATGTGTTTCAGAGCTCCAGTTAATTTCGTTAGGGGCCCGGCATATGTTTGAAACCCCGGCTCTTTGTGCTTCTTTGTGCACCGATGCTATTTTGAGGTATCGGAGCGTTTTCGAACACCCTGATGTGTTTATTTAGTGCCCGGTCTTTTTATTCCTTCTTTAGGACAATGTCGCTCTTCTAGGGTCCCTGCCTGTTTTTGAGGCCCCATGCGATCTCATGGTTCCGGTGCGCCTCGAGGGCCATCGTTGTTTTGTTTTTTTACAGCTCCCGGTGTGTATATTTAGAGCTACAACGCATGAACGCATGAAAGCCTGGCCGCTTTCTGCGAGCCTCGGTACGCTTTGGAGGGCCCGGTGCATTTTCGGCCTCCCGTTGTGCCCTTTAGGTCTTGCCGTGTTTATTTGGAGCTCCTGATCGCACATTTGTGGGACCGCAGCACGATTTTGGTGGCTCTGGTATAGTTTCTCGGGGTTCCGGCACGACTTTTCAGGCCCAGGCGCGTGGTTCCGGGGGACCCGAAGCCACGATTTTTTCGAGCTCCGGTACGTTTTTTCGTGGTCCGTACGTGATTTTTTTCAAAGCATCTGGTGGCATGTTTGGGGTTCCGGAGAGATTTTCCTGGCTCCGACATTTATTTTTCGGAACCTCTCCTTATTTTGAAGGACTTGATTTTTGTCCAATCCCGATGAGATTTTTGAGGCCACGCTGTACTTGAAGGGTGGAATTTTTGATCCCTCGACCCTAATTTTTGGCACTACCGACGGGAATTTTGGTTCCCGAACGTGATTTGTTTGGGCTGGGCGTGTGTGCGTGGGGCGCGTTGTACTTAGTTGGGCCCCAGCGCCATTTTGGCGACAACCGGCGCAAATTTCCGGGGGCCCGGTGAGTTTTTGGGTGTCCGCTGTATTTACCGTAATACCGCTGTCCGCGATATTTGGGAACCCGGCGTGATTCTTGGCAGCCCACCCCCAACTTCAGGTGGGGGTGGGGAAATTTCCCCCTTTGGTATGCCACTGCAACCAGTGATGTTGCAGAATAGAAAGGTGCTTCGGATAATTTTCTTTCGGGACCTGTTCTAAATTGTCCAATGCTCCGGTACATTCGATGGAGGCCCCTTGTGATTTTTCTTGGGTCGAGTTATATTTGTAGTGAGCCCCCTGCGCGATATGTTTGGTCCCGGTACGGTTTGGGGCTCCCAGTGCGTTTTTTGACGGTGCTCCAGCACGTTTCTTTCGGGGGCCCGACGAGTTCTTTTTTCTTGACGCAATTTGTGTGGCCGCCGGGTGACATTCCAAGTAGAAATTGATTTTTGGAAGCCAGCTGCGACTTGTGGGATTCCGGCGCTACTCCCCCTCCCCCCAAGTGAGATTTTCAAGGACAGCGGAGTGAAATTTTGGGGTCTAAGTGCGATTTTTTTTCGGTCCAGTGGTCACTTGTTGGGATCCATAGCGCGAGGTTTAGTGACCACGACACGTTTTTGGGGCCAGAGTGATAGTTCATGTCCGGACTGTTTTTTTCGTTGCGCCAGCTTAATTTTTTGGGGGGTGATCCCGACGAGACTTTTGGGGTCCCGGTGCGACCTGCCGTGCCCACGGCGTGATTTTCAGGGGCCGGGCGATACTTTTTGGTACCCCCAGGGTCAGCGTGATTTTCAGCGTGATGTTCTTGAACCCCGACAAGACTTTTTGTGCACCCATCGTGATATTCAGGGGCCCAGGTGCGAACGTTTGGGACCCCCAGCGTGATTTTCAGGCCACCCAATCCGATCTTTTGCGCCGGCGTGATTTTCAGGGGTCCGGCCTTTCTTTTCGAGGCATTAGCGTTATTTTTAGGGGCTCCGACCCGACGCTTTATGGTAATTGTTTTTTTTTGGGGGGGGGGGGCGACTTTTGGTAGCCCAGCGGTATTTTCAGTGGCCATGGTCCAATTTTTGGAGCCCCACCGTCATTTTTTTGGGGCCTCGGAACGATTATTGGGACCATCAATGTGATTTTACGGGCCTTGGTGGGATTTTGAGGCCCCCAGTGTCATTTAGAGCTCCTACAGGACTCTTTCGCGCCCCCAATATGATTGTTAGGGGCTACGGTGCATTTTGGGGACCTAAGCGGTATTTCCAGGGGTCCTGGTTCCATTTTTGGAGCTTTAGTGACATTTTTAGGTGCCCCGGAACGATTTTCTGGGCCCCAATGTGATTTTCAGGGGCATTGGTGTAACTTTGGGGGCTCCAGCGTCATTTTTCAGGGTCACTGCACAAGTTTTGGGGGCCACCAATATGATTTTTAGGGGACCTGGTGTGATTTTGGGGAACACAGCGGGACTTTTAGGGAGCCTAACGCAATTTTCCTAAGCCCGGCGCGATTCTTGGGCCCCACAACCTCTCGGTGAGGGTGGGGGTGGGGGGAACTACCCCAAATTCCCCCCTCCCCCTATTGTTCATAAAGACTGGTTTGGAAACTAATATTTTTCCATAAGGGATATTGATGTTTTGGTTTTCCTGAGGTCAAACCAATATCCTTACCTACCTGAAGCTGTTAGTTATTAGGGCTTTAGGGCGCATCGACTTCATTGGTCATGTAGCACCTACCTGAAGTTGAAATATATCCAAAATATCATGGAAGATCAATCATGATTAAATACATCCCTTCTTGTCAATGACACAGTTTATTTATGACTGGTCCAGCACCACGGCACAGATGACTGCAAACTGGGTGAAGCATGCATTGCCAGTGAACGCTGTTTTTTTCCTTCTTCTGTGATCCAGCATCAGGAGGCATACCTAGGCTTCGTGTGATTAAACATCTGCAATGTATGCTACTTGAATGTAAAAACAAGACCTTTCTTCCTTACTTTTGGTAAAATGTATGCACCTCATTTATACTTACCAGACATTGCACAATCCACAATTGCATGATCTCAAAGAATGTACACTCCAAATCAAAGACTGAAAGTGGAAATCCAACACTGGTCAGATCACACGCCACGCGAGAGGTGGCCGTTCCCACAGTCTCTTCACGTCACCACACGCCCTGAGGTGGTCGGCAGCTCCAAGATGGCCGGCTCTGGCCCGCTATGGCACGGGAATGACGTCCATATCAGTTCACGACGGCCAAGGCACCCACCCGCTGTCCACTCCCCCATCAACATTATTTATTCATGTGTTATTTTTTTGTCCGTCACGTGCCGAACCCACTGCAGCTCCTAGCTGACTTCCGCCACCACATATGGATCGTCCGTCGTTAACATGACGAGCTCACTACACAGCTGGCGGCTGACCTCCGCCAGCACATATGGCCCGTCCGTCGTTAACATGACGAGCTCACTACACAGCTGGCGGCTGACCTCCGCCAGCACACATGGCCCGTCCGTCGTTAACATGACGAGCTCACTACACAGCTGGCGGCTGACCTCCGCCAGCACATATGGCCCGTCCGTCGTTAACATGACGAGCTCACTACACAGCTGGCGGCTGACCTCCGCCAGCACACATATGGCCCGTCCGTCGTTAACATGACGAGCTCACTACACAGCTGGCGGCTGACCTCCGCCAGCACGTATGGCCCGTCCGTCGTTAACATGACGAGCTCACTACACAGCTGGCGGCTGACCTCCGCCAGCACGTATGGCCCGTCCGTCGTTAACATGACGAGCTCACTACACAGCTGGCGGCTGACCTCCGCCAGCACATATGGCCCGTCCGTCGTTAACATGACGAGCTCACTACACAGCTGGCGGCTGACCTCCGCCAGCACACATGGCCCGTCCGTCGTTAACATGACGAGCTCACTACACAGCTGGCGGCTGACCTCCGCCAGCACACATGGCCCGTCCGTCGTTAACATGACGAGCTCACTACACAGCTGGCGGCTGACCTCCGCCAGCACATATGGCCCGTCCGTCGTTAACATGACGAGCTCACTACACAGCTGGCGGCTGACCTCCGCCAGCACATATGGCCCGTCCGTCGTTAACATGACGAGCTCACTACACAGCTGGCGGCTGACCTCCGCCAGCACACATGGCCCGTCCGTCGTTAACATGACGAGCTCACTACACAGCTGGCGGCTGACCTCCGCCAGGCACATATGGCCCGTCCGTCGTTAACATGACGAGCTCACTACACAGCTGGCGGCTGACCTCCGCCAGCACACATGGCCCGTTCGTCGTTAACATGACGAGCTCACTACACAGCTGGCGGCTGACCTCCGCCAGCACACATGGCCCGTCCGTCGTTAACATGACGAGCTCACTACACAGCTGGCGGCTGACCTCCGCCAGCACACATGGCCCGTCCGTCGTTAACATGACGAGCTCACTACACAGCTGGCGGCTGACCTCCGCCAGCACACATGGCCCGTCCGTCGTTAACACGACGAGCTCACTACACAGCTGGCGGCTGACCTCCGCCAGCACACATGGCCCGTCCGTCGTTAACATGACGAGCTCACTACACAGCTGGCGGCTGACCTCCGCCAGCACATATGGCCCGTCCGTCGTTAACACGACGAGCTCACTACACAGCTGGCGGCTGACCTCCGCCAGCACACATGGCTCGTCCGTCGTTAACATGACGAGCTCACTACACAGCTGGCGGCTGACCTCCGCCAGCACACATGGCCCGTCCGTCGTTAACATGACGAGCTCACTACACAGCTGGCGTGACGAGCTCACTACACAGCTGGCGGCTGACCTCCGCCGGCGCATAGATCCGTCTGCGTCATACCACACTGTTCCGAATCGAGCAGATCCGGCTTCGGCGACCATGTGCCCACTCGCTGCCACTCGTGACTGAGTCATGTATCGGCCCACGCAGCTGCCACTGTGACTGAGTTATGTATCGGCCCACTCGCCGCCACTGTGACTGAGTTATGTATCCGCCCACGCAGCTGCCACTGTGACTGAGTTATGTATCGGCCCACTCGCCGCCACTGTGACTGAGTTATGTATCGGCCCACTCGCCGCCACTGTGACTGAGTTATGTATCGGCCAACTCGCTGCCACTGTGACTGAGTTATGTATCGGCCCACGCAGCTGCCACTGTGACTGAGTTATGTATCGGCCCACGCAGCTGCCGGCGCGGCGATAAATAAGTGGGATGGTGGCTTGCGAGAGACCCGGAAATGATGCACCTGGCAAGCTTGCCAAGTATTGGGAAGTAGCTGCGCAAACAGAATGTCAGGGAGTAATCTTCGCTTTCAGTGCAGAGCATGCTTTCTTTGCTAAGTCGTGCTCAACTTCATCTATCGCATTAAATAAAGGGATCAGTTGCACTTTTTTCGGCGACACGTTGTATCAATGGCGATACGTTGGCACAGTGGATGCAAGTTTGACATAGTGCATGCAATCCTGAGATATACGCACCGTATCCGACATTGCAGCACATATTTCAACGCGGGTGCATGCTGCATACATACGGCAAAAGCGCATTGAAAGCAAATGCTCTTCTACCAAAAGTGGTTGCAACAACCATCTTCACGAAGTGTTTCAGAGCACCTTCATTACGACACTCCTAGGAAGACGGCTTTGGCTAATTCATGGATTTAAACCAAAGTTCCCAACGGGCCGGTAGACTTCATGGGAAGATTTGTATCAGTGCCATGAACCTTGACCGTTACTTGGCGGCTTTTTAGACACATTTGGAGCATTCCTTCCGCTCGTCAGAGCACGCCAGCATCACAAGTTACTCAGCAGAACCGCGATACTGGCCTATCAAAGTTCTCCAGATCTATGAACCTTTGAAAACTGGTTGGATGTTATGACGGCAGGTGTGGGGACAACTCGGTGATTACCGGCAGTTGCTGCCAGGTGCTGCTCGGGTGACATGACCCGTGGCTACTGCCATCTGACACGAATGCACCGCCCGATGAACACGAGGAACCCAATTGACGAAACAAACTGTGCTTATTGCTCAAACATGTGCACATTCGCCCAAATTTGACGCGAAATGGTGTACGTCCGTAAAGTTGATGCCGAACGTTATTGTTTAGCGGGACCTTTCCTTGGCGCCCTTGTTGCAACAACCGCTGTGATCCTGTCCATCCCTGGCCACGAGGAAACAGCACAGCCAATATATATTTTTGTCCATATCATGCAACGTAAACAACAGGATCCATCAGACTTGATTACACTCCCCGGCATGGTAGCCAATCAAGACGAGAACCAGTCTTGATTCTTCACCAGTCGCACTCCCTGCACAAAAGTACCAGCCTCAAAAGCCTCACTCTCCAAGGACAGACCCGTCAGACATTTCACCCGGCATGACCCATTATCAACCCCTGCTACGCATTTTACCTAGCAAACCCATCTGGATCACTGCCACACTTCACCTAGCAGGATCCACATCGACCCCTTTCAAACACTTCACCTGGCATGGCCCATCTGGGCCCCTGCCACACTTCACCTAGCAGGATCCATATCGACCCAGGTCACCCTGACCCCACCACACACACCGCACCTAGGTAGCCTTCGCCACACACTTGGCCAACGTGACCATCTGGACCCCTGACACATACTTCACCTGGCATGACCCATCTGGACCCCTGACACTTACTTCACCTGGCATGATCCATCTGGACCCCTGACACATACTTCACCTGGCATGACCCATCTGGACCCCTGACACTTACTTCACCTGGCATGATCCATTTGGACCCCTGACACATACTTCACCTGGCATGACCCATCTGGACCCCTGACACTTACTTCACCTGGCATGACCCATCTGGACCCCTGACACATACTTCACCTGGCATGACCCATCTGGACTCCTGCCGCACACTTCACCTGGCATGACCCATCTGGACCCGTCACACACTTCACCTGACATGACCCATCTGGACCCCTGACACACACTTCGCCTAGCAGGATCCATATCGACCCGCCAGCCTGACCCAACCACACACACTTCACCTCGGTAGTGTTCGCATCCTGGTGAAGGCATCCGAGGCACATCGCGTCCATGCTACCTGGCAAAGACCAACTGACGCTCACATCTCATAACTAACACAAGAGATCCGGTTCCGGGAGACAAGTCGTTCTGCTCGAAAAGTTGTCGCTTGTGGGCGGACGTTCATGTCCGAGCCTCGGCATGGCCCCAGCATTTCCACAGCATGGCCTCAGTGCAGCTGGTCGTTCGTCCGTAACAATTCGCCGCACGCAACTGTCCAGTCTCGCAGCAGCTGTCCACCGGCAGGGAACCGGCCACAACTGGAGCCCGGCGCGCATACCTCTCGTGTATTATCCCGGGGCGTGCGGCGACGCCCCGACGTCACACACCACACGTGTCACGCACTCACCGACACACTTGAGCGCCAACAGCCGCCAACACGGCGTGTTCATCGTCAACCGGTACAAAACGGCTACAGTGGGGGCGGCGGGCACGTGTCCTGGCGGGCGGCGCTGAACGCAGCTGCCGCGAGCCGTTCGGCTCGCCCGTAACAAACCAGCTCTTCAAACGCGTAGTGTGGTGCGCGCCTAAAGCAATGCGCGCGATGGCGACGACAAACGAAACAACACGACCTTTAACTAGAATCGAAAAATGGCACACCGTTATCCTTCGCCGAGAGCCGCACGCCTTCACGAAATCCCACTTCACACACACCGGCCGCATGTCTTGTCTCCATCCCACCTAAATCGAGACACCATATCTAAGCCAATGGCTGCAAACCAAACACACTAACGCACACCATCCAACGCCGCGTTTAAAGAACGACTGACACCTCGCCTGCCGAGTTATCTCTGAGATCGAACGTCGACAACACAGAACACACATGCAGACAACTCTAGGCCCGGTCGCGACCGGTCGGCGCCAGCCGCGTTCGCTGGAGCCGGCCAGCGGACACGCGTCCCACCGGTCAGCGCCGCCGCGCGGACGTGGCGGTGCCGGCCGGCGGCGGCCGAGCGCTGCCACTTTCCGACAGAGTGCGGGCGGACGTGAGTGCATCACAGACGAGGGACGAAGCCTGCAGTGCGGCGGCTGGACAGAGCGTGTGCTGTGGCGGTCGGCCGACCGCCTGGAGGGAAGAGTGCTGGTTGCTCGCCGGCGTCCGGCGCCGCCGCTATTGCTTCACGCGAGAGCCGTGTATAACGGCAGCGCGGCACAGACTGCCGGCACAGCGCGGCAACGCCAACAGTTGCGAGCGCGCGTACGGCCCGGACAAACGCCGCCAACGTCGGACCGCGGTGGCCCGGAGCAGTGAACCCCGCGGCCGCCGTGGCGTCTCTGACTGCATGAACAGCGAGTCGCCAGCAGACGCGCGAGCGAGCCGCTTAGTCGCGCGGCGCCGAACAATCGGCGCGCGTGACCGTTCCCGCTGCGGCAGAGAAGGCCGCGTGACGGCCGCCCGAAGCGCTGACTTCAGACCGCGCGGGTCACCTCTGGGCCGGAAATGCGACCGTGGCGTGGCTGAGGTAGACAGTCGAAGGTGCGCCTCCGCACGTATGGATATTCGCATCGAAAAACTGCACGACACGTCTCGCAGACGGCCATAGGGTCAGGGTCGGAGACATCGAGGATGATCAGGTCCGAACAGACTGGCGATGATGACGGTACCCGACCGATTCGCAGTGTTTCCGGATACCCGGCGCGGTCCGGAGCTCTGGGCGGGTGCAGGGGTGGTGCAGGGGTGTGGCACCGGGTTCGCGAGATATTCGGAAGACGGAGTGTGCGCGGCCGAGCACAGGGATGAGACATGGACATGAAACACGCGAGTCAAAGGACGGTAAACGAAACACAGCAGAATACCGCAAGCAGAATAAGAATCCAACTGCGGATAAAACAAGTGACCAACCGTTTTAGTAAGATTAAACGTGAGTCCCCAAAACTTCTCTGAGCGTACAACTCACACCAGTGGTAAATAAATAAAGCTAGTTGCGTGAGTTACTAACGCATGCTTGAGTCCAATACAGGACATCTACGATAATAATGCCAACACACCAAACCAAGCCGCGAATGGACATACCACCACTAAGACAACCATGAGTATTGGCAACGGTGGTTAACATAAATATCCCTCCACCGTCACTGTTCGGGCGGTGGCCACGTGGTAACGAGCTCATCACCAACACCAGCACCAGCATCCGGCCCAGCCAAGCTTCGCGGCAGCAACTCTACTCTCCCGCCGGCAGCAGGGCGGGGGGCGGGGGGTAGGAGAGCCACTCGCGCTGTCCGCGGGCCGGCAGACCAATTATGACCGCTGATGGGAGATCAAAGGGCGGCGGTGGCCACGATCGATCTGCCGGCATAATTGGCCGACAGAGTCGACGGCGGTTGGCGACTTACTGCCAGATCGTCGCCGGCCACCCACCGCCGCGACACAGCCGGCGAGATCGGGGTCCGACCGCGACTGACCGCCGGACCACTTCGGATCCCGGGCAGGGCGCGGCGCAGACATTGCGCCGAGCTCGCACCGACGGACGCGTGGCCTGGGGTCCCGCCGCCCGGCGGGCACGACCTCGTCGCGGATGACCCCGTCACGGGGTCCCCGTCGTGGAGAACCCCAGCGCGGTGTGCACCACGCCCGCGGAAGCCACGCCGACGCGGAGCGACCCGAGCCGACCTTGCATCGCAAGCCGCGTCGGGTCGGCACCGACCCGACACGGCCACCCGCCCGCACGCGGCCGGCGCCCCGCCTACTTGAAGTACTTGAGGCCGGCCACCATCATGAACTTCTCGATGAACAGCTCCGAGTCGAGCGCGGCGATGTGCGCCGCGCGGCCGATCAGCGAGTTGGCGTTGTTGGCAAGCGCGTGGTGCACGTCGTAGCGCACCAGCGACACGTCGGGCCGCTCCACCAGCGGCTGGATGATGCTCGTCACCATCTCGCGGTAGGCGGCGCCTGCAACCGTGCCGGCTCCGCTCAGCCACACAACACGAGGCAACGCAGCGTCCCACCAAACACGGCCGCCCGTCAACCACCACCCATCCGTCCGTCGGTCATGATCCGGTGACCGGGAGTGACCTGCCCGTGAGCTCGCCAGGCAAACCCCCACCGGTCCCGACGACGATGTCACCACAGGCGGCACATTGGTGGTGCACACAGCACGGTCAGCACCAACCGACACCAATCACCACTGACAAATTGTAATGGCCACAAAGAACAACAAGGTGACTGCATATTGTACGGGATCGGAAGGTTAACGTAGCACTGCTTACGTCGTTGTGGCGACGGTAGCCGCTGAGGGGATCCAGTGCAGACATGTCATATGGATCCCGGCCAACTCCTTTAACGAACTCGGTTTTCTTTCACAATGCAGCTATTGTGCAGACTACATCATGGCGTCACATCGCTCACGCCCAATGGGCATTGGGGAGTCGAAATGCCAAACATGCTTGCGAGATTCGATCGCAGAGCCTCAGGATTACAAGACATGCGCAATATATCCACTATGGGCATATTATATATACATATATATATATATATATATATATATATATATATATATATATATATATATATATATATATATATATATATATATATATATATATATATATATATATATATATATATATATATATATATATATATATATATATATATATATATATATATATATATATATATATATATATATATATATATATATATATATATATATATATATATATATATATATATATATGCATCAGCCATCATCACAGCGCTGCATTATTTTACATAAGCGTCTGTGCTTGACCTCCAGACTGGCTTACCCTCGTATCCTGAGCATGCTCATTGTCGCAGAATATGGCGCCGACGGCCGACGTCTGGGCGCGAATGATCAACTCTGGTCGAAGCGCCATAAAGCCCAAATAACTAACTAGCTAACTAATCGACGGCCGACGTCACGCTCAAATCCAGGTAGTCCGGTCACCAATACTAGTCCCGACATCTTCCCTTATCTTTCCTTACGCCCTCCATATGGCGGGCATTCAAAATTTACTCCTTGTAATAGCACAAGCGTACGCACATAACCACTGAATTAAGTGTATATGCCTACGATACGAATACATAAATAAACAAAATCAAACAAGCGAACGTAGTTTTCTCATTGTAGTGACAGACCGACATAAATGTCATCAAATCCCATGTTAAGCCTACAGCTATACAAGAAAACATAAACTTTTTATCATCGTCCGCATAATTCAGTGACTGGAATAGCATACCACATTTTCAGAAGTGCAAGTTACCTGTCAAACGCAGTACCTTGCAAGGGCGTCAATCCCACTATTTTGTGATCGGAGCGCAGCGGGGAACTGTCGCAGCGTTTCTGCGCGTGGCAGCCGAACTTCTAACAACACACCAGACAGGCTCCAGACAGGCGCAGCGCCGCCAACACCCCAGTCCTCTCAAACGGCAACGGCAACAGCAACGCACTCCATCATGTAATTAAGCCAAGCAATTATGGCCCGTCGTCGGGATACTGTCGCCAGCCGGTCGCCATGGCAACCAATCGGCATCCCGCGACGAAGCCGGGCGGGCGGCGGCATGCATCCTTGCATCATCGAGCCGTCGCGCGTTTCCATGGCGACCGACCCATTCCACGACGCCAGTCCGCCGCGACATGGTAGCCATGACCACGAAAAGCGTCCGTGCGTGGCGAAGGGGTGCGCACTACCGCCAACTGACAACGCTGCGTTCGCGTTCTGTCAATGACATGGGCTGTGACAGCCGCAGTCGGTCTTTGCATAATCCACCCATACCCGTCGACCTTTGGCAGGCTTTCTCGCCCACTAATGCCGGCCTAGCGGTAGGTCATGCATCCGATGCCCAGCGGCGTCATGCCGTAAGTAGCACATGGCACACAGCGCAATGACACACCGCCACGGAATACGGGGCCAGTGCACCGACTGGCCCACCAGCGGCGGCAGGCGGAGCTCGCTCGGCTTTCTCGAGTTCGGGTGTAATTGTTTGACTTATAATGCCTATCTTGTTCTCAAAGGCTCTCAACGGAACAAATCACCCCCGACGAACCTGGGCAGACAAATGCGAGCCTCACATGTTCTCTAAAATAGCAGTGCTTCAGAACATAGACCAGTTAGTTAGTTAGTTATTTTGGCTTTAGGGCGCTTCGACCAGAGTTGATCATTCGCGCCCAGAACATAGAACAGGGGCGGGGATGGCCCAGTGGTTAAGTTGTTGAGCTCTGGGTACCAAAGGTACCGAGTTCAACACTCGCACCACCCGGGACATTTCCCAATCCCGCGGCCCACCGGCGAAACAGTGTGGGTGGCGCCATTAGCCGTGAATGTGCATAAAGTGCGTCGTGAACCACCCAATAAACAATAAACAAACAGAACATAGAACATGGTCATTCTAAATATTGGATCATTTACGATTTGGTGTTCCTTCTGAGCCAAATGGCATATCTTGGGGACGTGCACGTGAAACACAGTCGACTGGTCGCACCGGCATTATCAACGTGACTGGGGTGACAAGACCAACAAATGAATTACAACGAACTTTTGAACAATGAAACTGAGCATATTTAACTTACTTACAACACGACCTGCCGATTTATATTGTAATTCCTTTGTCCATTAGTTTCGAACACAAATAACGTTTCCTTGTAGCAAGAACCGCGTAGCTAACTTTCGTCATTCAACACAGTTTTACGTTGAAACTCCAGACGCATTGAAACTTTCGATATTTCATTGTAACCACTTCATCTGATATGAGCTAGCATGGAAAGTTGGACATGGATAATTTAGATACCGATACGTTTCTACATGATCATGGCTGCATAGTGCCGGAAGCCCCGGCTGACAACAGGCAAGGCCAGTATTAACATCAAGCAATTCTACAGAATACAGATTAATAATACATCTTAATCGCAATGGAGGAAAACGTCTCAGCATACTGTTCACAGCAGCGATATCAGTGCATATTCACTCAGTTATATTTCCATACTGTCCTACTACATTCCGCCCTGTCCTGGACAGCATAAGGAAGGATACGGTGTGATCGCGGGGCTAGTATTGGTGAGCGGACTACTACTACATTGCGCCCTATCCTGGA
The DNA here is from genome assembly GCA_034440615.1 of Ashinkailepas kermadecensis. Classification (NCBI taxonomy): domain Eukaryota; kingdom Metazoa; phylum Arthropoda; class Thecostraca; family Neolepadidae; genus Ashinkailepas; species Ashinkailepas kermadecensis. The sequence continues at coordinate 69,589 of JAOTOM010004330.1, read as the reverse complement.
AAGCGTAAGGAAGGATAAGGTGTGATGGCGGGGCTAGTATTGGTGAGCGGACTACTACATTGCGCCCTATCCTAAAGAGCGTAAGGAAGGATACGGTGTGATCGCGGGGCTAGTATTGGTGAGCGGACTATCTGGATTGGGGTGTGACGTCGGCCGTCGGCGCCATACTCTGCGACAATGAGCATGCTCAGGATGCGAGGGTAGGCCAGTCTGGAGGTCAAGCACAGACGCTCATGTAAAATAATGCAGCGCTGTGATGATGGCTGATGCAGTTTCGCTTCGTAATTCAGTGGCCTTCAAGATGAAGTAGTTGCTCGGTTGTGCTTTGTGTTGGCGTTCGGTGGTTCGGTGGGACCGGGTGCAGTGGTTTGGTCGCCACCAGTGCCGATGGTCGCAGTTTGGAAATCAAACAGGTCACACAAATTCCGTGCAGAAGCTCCCAAAAAGACGAACCAGGAAATCCCACCTTTCTAGCATTGCGATGCACTGAATCGTACGGGCCGTAAGCTTGGTGAGCCGAGTAAGCCTTACACTGGCACCGTGGGGCCCAGCGCCCTTACCCGTGTGGTCCCGAGTGAGCCTTACACTGGCACCGTGGGGCCCAGCGCCCTTACCCGTGTGGTCCCGAGTGAGCTTTACACTGGCACCGTGGGGCCCAGCGCCCTTACCCGTGTGGTCCCGAGTGAGCCTTACACTGGCACCGTGGGGCCCAGCGCCCTTACCCGTGTGGTCCCGAGTGAGCTTTACACTGACATCGTGGGGCCCAGCGCCCTTACCCGTGTGGTCCTGAGTGAGCTTTACACTGGGACCGTGGGGCCCAGCGCCCTTACCCGTGTGGTCCCGAGTGAGCTTTACACTGGCACCGTGGGGCCCAGCGCCCTTACCCGTGTGGTCCCGAGTGAGCCTTACACTGGCACCGTGGGGCCCAGCGCCCTTACCCGTGTGGTCCCGAGTGAGCCTTACACTGGCACACTGGCCCAGCGCCCTTACTCGTGTGGTCCAGAGTGGGCCTTACACTGGCACACTGGCCCAGCGCCCTTACCCGTGTGGTCCCGAGTGAGCCTTACACTGGTACCGTGGGGCCCAGCGTCCTTACCCGTGTGGTCCCGAGTGAGCCTTACACTGGCACCGTGGGGTCCAGCCGACCACAGACCCAGCCTCCTCACCCGTGTGGTCCCGAGTGAGCCTTACACTGGCACCGTGGGGTCCAGCCGACCACAGACCCAGCGTCCTCACCCGTGGCCGTGTGGTCGCGAATGGCCGCCTTGCACAGGTCGATGCGCGAACTGTGGATGGGCACGTATTTGTCCTGAGAGCTGCCCGTGAGCAGCACGTGCCGGAACTGGTGCAGCCGCGATCGCATCGCCAGTCGGTACAGGAACGTGTCGCGCACGTCCGGCGCGTCCTTCATGGCCAGCTGCAGCAGCGAGCCAGACTTCTTCAGCTTCTGCATGAACCACATGCCTGCGAGGCAGAGCCGACGCCGAGTCAGGTCTGGTCGGCCACGGTGGACTGACACGCGCGTGGTCGGCCGTCGACACGTGCTCACGTGGCGTGCGGCAAGGCGACACGTGGCGGCGCGCAGAACAGACACGTGGCGGCCGTGGCGGACCACACACGGCAGCGGTGACGAGGGCCACACGTGGCCGACAAGGGGCGGCGGCTCATTACATCTACCGGCCGGACCGCTGCAAATAAACAACAATGAAGAGTGTCCCTGTCCACAGCGACCGGCCGGCAGAACTGCGCCACAATGTGACCGTGCCGGCCGGCAGAACTGCGCCGCATTGTGAGCGTGTCGACAGAACTGCGCCGCATTGTGAGCGTGTCGGCATAACTGCGCCACATTGTAAGCGTGTCGACCGGCGGCATAACTGCGCCACATTGTAAGCGTGTCGACCGGCGGCATAACTGCGCCACATTGTGAGCGTGTCGGCCGGCCAACAGACTCGGCCGCCGAGATCAAACGCGCCGCTAGTGCCGCATGACCGCTTCCCTCCAAACAACTCAGTCAGCAACAGGGTACGAGAATAAACCAACTGCCAACAACGCCGGCCACCGCGATACCACGTGTGCGGCATTAGCTAACCGCACCATACACAATCACTCTCGGTTTGAATTACGTATACAGTCGCAGCAACGCAGTACAACGACGAACACAAAGTGCGCAGTGTGACGATGGATAAAAAAAAACCAACAGATAGCGGCCATCATTAGTCTTAACTTCGACTGAACTACACGCTGGCCAAGAAGATCTGACTGGGCCGTAAATGGTGATGTTAACTCCTCATCCCCCACGTCCTGTCAACACACGTCCACGTCTTGTCGACACATGCCCCCCCACCCTGTCGACACACGTCCACGCCCTGTCGACACACGTCCACGTCTTGTCAACACACGTCCACGTCTTGTCGACACACGTCCACGTCCTGTCGACACACGTACATGTCCTACTGACACACGTCCACGTCCTGTCAACACACGTCCACGTCTTGGCAACACACGACCACGTCCTGTCGACACACGTCCACGTCCTGTCGACACACATCCACGTCCTGTCGACACACGTACACGTCCTGTCAACACACGTCCACGTCATGTCGACACACGTACACGTCCTGTCAACACACGTCCACGTCTTGGCAACACACGACCACGTCCTGTCGACACACGTCCACGTCCTGTCGACACACATCCACGTCCTGTCGACACACGTCCACGTCCTGTCGACACACATCCACGTCCTGTCGACACACGTCCACGTCCTGTCGACACATACGTCCTGTCGACACACGTCCACGTCCTGTCGACACACGTCCACGTCCTGTCGACACACGTCCACGTCCTGTCGACACACGTCCACGTCCTGTCGACACACGTGTACGACATACGTGTGTCAACACACGTCCACGTCCTGTCGACACACGTACACGTCCTGTCGACACACGTCCACGTCTTGTCAACACACGTCCACGTCTTGTCGACACACGTCCACGTCCTGTCGCCACATGTAACATACGTGTGTCAACACACGTTCACGTCCTATCGACACACGTACACGTCCTGTCGACACACATACACGTCATGTCAACACACGTCCACGTCTTGTCGACACACGTTCACGTCTTGTCGACACATGTTCACGTCTTGTCGACACACGTTCACGTATTGTCGACACACGTCCACGTCTTGTCGACACACGTCCACGTCTTGTCGACACACGTCCACGTCATGTCAACACGCGTCCACGTCTTGTCGACACACGTCCGCGTCATGTCGACACATGACCACGTCTTGTCGACACACGCCCGTCCTGTCAACACACGCCCACGTCCTGTCGACACACGTCCACTTCCTGTCAACACACAACCACGTCCTGTCGATACACGAAGCGTTTGTCACGATTTCATTCAAAGTTAATTCAACGTAAATCTCAGCACAATCTAATGTCGGCATTTTTAGCCGGTAAATTCCATAGGATATTTGTGACAGAAACGGCCGCCGCAATTAATTTACATTGACGTTCTTCAAGAAGCTATCTGACAAGAGGTAATGAAAGGCCTGACGGTACAGAAGTACACAATCATGTTATCGTTTCATGTTACCTTCTTAATCTTGCAACATTATTATCAACAACTTAGATGTTAAACCTAGCATGAACACATATTTTAAATACGCAAGCCTTGCCTGGGTGCACGCGGATTTAGTAAGTTAGTTATTTATGTTCTTACATCCGTCGACCATAGCTAATCATTGAGCACCTGGCCCACATTCCCAACCACTTCTACTCGTGAAATCTTCATCGCAAGCGGTGCCGTACGCTGGGTAAGCCGACTGAAGTAACCAACAATTAATATTGGCCCAGGTATCTATAAATACCTTAGTGGTTTGGCCTTCTCGCACCTAGACGTCTCCTAAATCACTCCAATGTAACCGGAAGTTTAAACTGAGATACTTGAACTAGTTGTCATCAAGAGAAACAAAATGATCGAACTGATGCAGTCATGCTATGCTATATCATACATAAGTTAAGTAAATCAGGAGCATAGTTAGACGATGGGAAGCTGATTCAGAAAAAGCACAGCCAAGATACCACCAGATGGGCTGGTATCTTGGCTGTATTAGTAGCTATGGGATCTTTCATGGCGAAACTTACCTGGTGAACTCAGACGGTCCGACAGCCTAATGTCCCATTCTTCACAGATAGCTGTACGATATGCATGCCACTCAAATACTGACTCCCCGGATGGAACGGCCCGACTGGACACCGGACACCATGACGCTAGTGACACAGCTGCTACCGGAGCCTGGATGGAACCCACCGACTGGACACCGGACATACCACGCTAATAACAGCTGCTACCGGAGCCTGGATGGAACCCACCGACTGGACACCGGACATACCACGCTAATGACACAGCTGCTACCGGAGCCCGGATGGAACCCACCGACTGGACACCGGACATACCACGCTAATGGCACAGCTGCTACCGGAGCCTGGATGGAACCCACCGACTGGACACCGGACATACCACGCTAATAACAGCTGCTACCGGAGCCCGGATGGAACCCACCGACTGGACACCGGACATACCACGCTAATGGCACAGCTGCTACCGGAGCCTGGATGGAACCCACCGACTGGACACCGGACATACCACGCTAATAACAGCTGCTACCGGAGCCCGGATGGAACCCACCGACTGGACACCGGACATATCACGCTAATGGCACAGCTGCTACCGGAGCCCGGATTGCTCTGAATTTTCAAATACGCATAACTAACATTTAGTTCAGAATAATACCACGTACGAGTATCAATTAACATTTGGCGGCATTGTGTCATCAGACGTATTCTTCCGAAAAAATAAAGCAGCTAATCGGCTAACATTTCTGGCATATCGGTATTATCGCTAGCTCTAATTAACTCTAACTAACTAACTAGTTATAATTAGTAGGCATTAGACAAGCCTCCATAAGAAAACAGAAGCCAATAAGTGCATGTTAACATTTTCGCTTTCCATTTTCCAGTTCCAGTTCCAGTTCCAGCTGCAGCATCCAGTTATCAAAAGTAAAAAGTCGTATGTGACAAATAGGCTGATTTTCCTCGTGCCATTGGTAACCGTGGCAATGAGGAAGGCGTGCACCTTGTTTCGAGGACTTCCACACTGGCGCCTCTGTGAGAAATTGGCGCCTCTCCAGGAGAGTACCCCACCATCACCACTATGAAAATGATTCAATCCGCTCCTGCCTGGGAGAGAATCCGCGCTAAGGTATTGCTCTAGTATGTATTTAGCGAAGGAAAAAGGCGCATGCGACACATGCGCTTGTTTCGAGGGACATCCGCACTGGCGATTCTAAGAGGAAGTGGCGCCCCTCCAGGCGAGTGCCCCCCAATACAAATTCCTCGCTTCGCTCCTGCCCGAGACGAATCCGCGCTCCGACAATGTGTTGGGCCGTGTGGCGCTCAGTCATCCAAGTGGACGAGTCCAATGTACCAACACGGTGGGCCCACGTCCTCATCTGTATCAACAAGTTCACTGCATTCGGAGCGTCTTCAGGCCACTCACCTATATAGATGAGTCGGGTATAGCGAATTTAGATTTGCATAGATTATTCATACACATGATTTATACTTATTTATAAAGTAGTTAAATACTTAAATGTAAATTATGGATCTGATAGATTATATTATTTGTTATATATATCTATATATATATATATTAATTATTCATTATTGACATAATATTTACATAGAATTGTACACGAATGGCGTGCCCGCCTGGCCCGCCAGTGTAGACGAGTCCACTGTGGCAGGACGGGGATGGTCGAGTGGTTAAGGTGTTGAGCTCCGGATACCAAAATGCCCGGGTTCAACACTCCCACCACTCAGGGCACTTCCAATCCCGCGGCCCACCGGTGAAACAGTGTGGGCGGCGCATTAGCCGTGATCGTGCATAAAGTGCGTCGTGAAACACCCGACAAACAAAGAATCCAGTGCGGCGTCCGCGCCGCCACACCACACCACGTACCCATGTTGACGAGGCCGCTGTTGTTGTAGAGCGTGCCGAGGTGCGGCGCCGACAGGCTGAGGAAGGTGTGCAGCTTGTCCAGGTGCGGCGCCAGCTGTGGCCGCGTCAGCACGTTGCGGATGATGATGTTGCCGAGCGAGTGGCCGACGAAGCTGATGCGCGCCGGCTGCAGGTGCAGCGCCTCGATGTGGAAGCTGATCTCCTCGGCCAGCCGGTCCGTCAGCGTGTCGAAGTCGGAGAACGTGTCGCCCTGCCACAGAGCGGGGTCAGACGGGCGCCACCCAGTCCCAGACAGGTGTCGCCCTGCCACAGAGCGGGGGTCAGACGGGCGCCACCCAGTCCCAGACAGGTGTCGCCCTGCCACAGAGCGGGGTCAGACGGGCGCCACCCAGTCCCAGACAGGTGTCGCCCTGCCACAGAGCGGGGGTCAGACGGGCGCCACCCAGTCCCAGACCAGGTGTCGCCCTGCCACAGAGCGGGGTCAGACGGGCGCCACCCAGTCCCAGACAGGTGTCGCCCTGCCACAGAGCGGGGTCAGACGGGCGCCACCCAGTCCCAGACAGGTGTCGCCCTGCCACAGAGCGGGGGTCAGACGGGCGCCACCCAGTCCCAGACAGGTGTCGCCCTGCCACAGAGCGGGGGTCAGACGGGCGCCACCCAGTCCCAGACAGGTGTCGCCCTGCCACAGAGCGGGGTCAGACGGGCGCCACCCAGTCCCAGATAGGTGTCGCCCTGCCACAGAGCGGGGGTCAGACGGGCGCCACCCAGTCCCAGACAGGTGTCGCCCTGCCACAGAGCGGGGTCAGACGGGCGCCACCCAGTCCCAGACAGGTGTCGCCCTGCCACAGGGCGGGGGTCAGACGGGCGCCACCCAGTCCCAGACAGGTGTCGCCCTGCCACAGAGCGGGGGTCAGACGGGCGCCACCCAGTCCCAGACAGGTGTCGCCCTGCCACAGAGCGGGGTCAGACGGGCGCCACCCAGTCCCAGACAGGTGTCGCCCTGCCACAGAGCGGGGTCAGACGGGCGCCACCCAGTCCCAGACAGGTGTCGCCCTGCCACAGAGCGGGGGTCAGACGGGCGCCACCCAGTCCCAGACAGGTGTCGCCCTGCCACAGAGCGGGGGTCAGACGGGCGCCACCCAGTCCCAGACAGGTGTCGCCCTGCCACAGAGCGGGGGTCAGACGGGCGCCACCCAGTCCCAGACAGGTGTCGCCCTGCCACAGAGCGGGGGTCAGACGGGCGCCACCCAGTCCCAGACAGGTGTCGCCCTGCCACAGAGCGGGGTCAGACGGGCGCCACCCAGTCCCAGACAGGTGTCGCCCTGCCACAGAGCGGGGTCAGACGGGCACCACCGAGTCCCAGACAGGTGTCGCCCTGCCACAGAGCGGGGGTCAGACGGGGCGCCACCCAGTCCCAGACAGGTGTCGCCCTGCCACAGAGCGGGGGTCAGACGGGCCCCACCCAGTCCCAGACAGGTGTCGCCCTGCCACAGAGCGGGGGTCAGAAAGGACGGGCGCCACCGAGTCCCAGACAGGTGTCGCCCTGCCACAGATCGAGGGTCGGACGGGCGCCACCCAGTCCCAGACAGGTGTCGCCCTGCCACAGAGCGGGGGTCAGACGGGCGCCACCCAGTCCCAGACAGGTGTTGCCCTGCCACAGAGCGGGGGCAGACGGGCGCCACCCAGTCCCAGACAGGTGTCGCCCTGCCACAGAGCGGGGGTCAGACGGGCGCCACCCAGTCCCAGACAGAAGTGTCGCCCTGCCACAGAGCGGGGTCAGACGGGCGCCACCCAGTCCCAGACAGGTGTCGCCCTGCCACAGAGCGGGGTCAGACGGGCGCCACCCAGTCCCAGACAGGTGTCGCCCTGCCACAGAGCGGGGGTCAGACGGGCGCCACCCAGTCCCAGACAGGTGTCGCCCTGCCACAGAGCGGGGGTCAGACGGGCGCCACCCAGTCCCAGACAGGTGCCGCCCTGCCACAGAGCGGGGGTCAGACGGGCGCCACCCAGTCCCAGACAGGTGTCGCCCTGCCACAGAGCGGGGGTCAGACGGGCGCCACCCAGTCCCAGACAGGTGTCGCCCTGCCACAGAGCGGGGGTCAGACGGGCGCCACCCAGTCCCAGACAGGTGTCGCCCTGCCACAGAGCGGGGGTCAGACGGGCGCCACCCAGTCCCAGACAGGTGTCGCCCTGCCACAGAGCGGGGGTCAGACGGGCGCCACCCAGTCCCAGACAGGTGTCGCCCTGCCACAGAGGGGGTCAGACGGGCGCCACGCAGTCCCAACAGGTGTCGCCCTGCCACAGAGCGGGGGTCAGGCGGGCACCGCCCAGCCCCAGACAGGTGTCGCCCTGCCACAGAGCGGGGGTCAGACGGGCACCGCCCAGCCCCAGACAGGTGTCGGCCTGCCACAGAGCGGGGTCAGACGGGCGCCACCCAGTCCCAGACAGGTGTCGCCCTGCCACAGAGCGGGGGTCAGAAGGGCGCCACCCAGTCCCACAGGTGTCGCCCTGCCACAGAGCGGGGTCAGACGGGCGCCACCCAGTCCCAGACAGGTGTCGCCCTGCCACAGAGCGGGGGTCAGGCGGGCACCGCCCAGCCCCAGACAGGTGTCGCCCTGCCACAGAGCGGGGTCAGACGGGCGCCACCCAGCCCCAGACAGGTGTCGCCCTGCCACAGAGCGGGGGTCAGGCGGGCACCGCCCAGTCCCGGAAAGCAGGCGCCACCCAGACAGGTGTCGCCCTGCCACAGAGCGGGGTCAGACGGGCGCCACCCAGTCCCAGACAGGTGTCGCCCTGCCACAGAGCGGGGGTCAGACGGGCGCCACCCAGTCCCAGACAGGTGTCGCCCTGCCACAGAGCGGGGGTCAGGCGAGCACCGCCCAGTCCCGGGTAGAAGGCGACGGGCGCCACCCAGTCCCAGGTAGGAGACGGGCGCCACCCAGTCCCAGGTAGGAGACGGGCGCCACCCAGTCCCAGGTAGGAGACGGGCGCCACCCAGTTCCAGGTAGGAGAAGGAGACGGGCACCACCCAGTCCCAGACAGAAGGTGTCGCCCTGCCACAGAACGGAGGCCAGACGGGCGCCACATAGCTCCAGATAGGACTGGTAGCGACCGGAGACCTGCAAATCGAGAGCCACGAGATTACCCTAAAGTGCATATAGTGTACAGAACTGAACGGAGTCAAGTGTAAAGCCATCGCCCTGGCCGGAAAAACGGCCCAGGAGCTCCGTGCACAACACTTCTGACGCGTACATCATTCAGTTCTGGCTAGAGAACCGCAAACATTGAAGTGAGTGCACCGCTATGAATGACGACATATACTCTTGCTACAAGCCATAGTCAAGTAAGCACACCTTTCGGTGTACGTGGCTTGACCATTGAACTGGGAGATGTTGGAAACATTGGAATTGGAGAAATTTGAATATCGCTGTCTGCCTATTCTGATACCAATATAAATGAAATAGCATAAGACATACAAATGTAGCATTCACAACAGGCATGTCATCCACACGGCCCATACAGAGGGTGTGCCCATGATGACCTCTGTACCCCGATGACCCCTGGGGCGTGCCTGCCGACGGCAGAGTCCCAACACGGGCAGCAAATCCAATCCGGATTTCCAATTCTGCTGTTTAATTGAAATTCCCCGATCGGATGGCGGGTGCCGGGCTGATGCAGCAGGATCTGACCCGCGCGTGCCCGGGGACCAGCGAACCGCCCCAGCCCAGAGTCGGACCAAGCTCCGAGGGCTGTGCTGGCACCACACGCAGTACTACACAGCTGGACACCGCCACGTGATCGACGCCAGCAGTCCACCGAGTTGAAGCATCCGCCAGCAGCCGGTCGTTTGGATGTGCCGGTGGGTTGACCACAAATTGCTACTGTCACCCGGGAGCCGGCGTGTTCGTCACATCAAATACGCAACACCAACTGATAGTACCTTACAGATCTCATTGGTCTTCAATTCCAGCCAAGTTCGCCGAACCCTCGGTGGCCCTCTCCTCCTTCTCCCTGCCTCACAACCTCCCTCGGCAGCCCTCCCTTCCTCACAACCTCCCTCGGCAGCCCTCCCTGCCTCACAGTCTCCCTCGACAGCTCTCCCTCCTTCACAACCTCCCTCGGCAGCTCTCCCTGCCTCACAATCTCCCTCGGCAGCTCTCCCTCCTTCACAACCTCCCTCGGCAGCTCTCCCTGCCTCACAACCTCCCTCGGCAGCCCTTCCTACCAAACAACCTCCCTCGGAAGCCCTCACTGCCTCGCAACCTCCCTCGGCAGCCCTCTCTCCCTCAACGTCCCCGCAGCCCTGCCTTCCTCGCAACCTCCCTCGGCAGTTCTCCCTCCCTCACAACCTCCCTCGGCAGCCCGCCCTCCCTCACAACCTCCCTCGGCAGTCCTCCCTCCCTCATAACCTGCCTCGGGATCCCTCCCTTTCTCACAACCTCCCTCGGCAGTCCTCCCTCCCTCATAACCTGCCTCGGGATCCCTCCCTGCCTCACAACCTCCCTCGGGATCCCTCCCTCCCTCACAACCTCCCTCGGCAGTTCTCCCTCCCTCACAACCTCCCTCGGCAGCTCTCCCTCCCTCACAACCTCCCCCGGCAGCCATCCCTGCCTCACAACCTCCCTCGGCAGCCCGCCCTCCCTCACAACCTCCCTCGGCAGTCCTCCCCCCCCCTCACAACCTCCCTCGGGATCCCTCCCTCTCTCGGCAGTTTTCCCTCCCTCGCAACCTACATCGGCAACCCTCCCTCCCTCACAACATCCCTCAGGATCGCTCCCTCCCTCACAGCCTCCCTCGGGAGCCCTTCCTCTCTCACAACCTCCCTCGGCAGCCATCCCTTCCTCACAACCTCCCACATCTCTGAGAATGTGTTCTCCGAGGCAGGTGTAAGGAGCCTAGTCGCCGGCTATCGCTGATGGCAGTTATTATCTCGGAATAGCAGTCAGCGGACAAGCCCATGCTCGCTCGGCCACCGCTGAGCCCTGAACGGCCGCTGAAGTATAAGGAGAACACGGCAGAGCATGCTATACAGAAGGGACGACGTGGAGTGTCTTCTCTGCAATAACAAGGTAGCGTACGCCATAGTGGCATTCAGGGAGGGGCGGGGCACAGTTCTCAGTGAGCGCGAGGATTTTCTAATAAGACAGGGACGATATAACTTTCCGTCTCGAAAGTGGGAGCGACAGCATCAATGGGAACAAGCAGAGTCCTGAAATTCATTTTTCGTAGAGCGTGGAGCGTAGGGGAGGGGTACCAAGTCGGAACGTCACATCCCGTGATGGTTGCGAAGATAATCAGCAATACTGCAGACCATGAAATGACACTAAACTTTGACGAATATTTTATGGTGGCATTGTTTGTATGGCAGCGAGCTATTATGTGTCATGAAACTGGTACGGCAGCTGGAGGTGACGAATATTAATGGAATTAATACAGGAGTGGAAACGTTACATTTGGAAGGTCAATACAAGTTTATATTCAGGGTGGGTCCAAATTAATTAGTCACATCTCAGGATACCCAGCACACGACCAGTCCAAGGTGCAAGTCTGCAAGAGCAGCTTCGTCCTGGCTTCTAGGCATGCAGAACACCATGATCTCCAGCAATTATACTCCTCTTTTTTCACCGGAAATTTTATATCGTTCTGCTTGACAATGATCTGAGCTCATTCACCTCCCATAAAAGATTCAAGACTTGTGCGGATTGCCTTTCATTCTAGTCATTTTGATCATTTAGGTGCCCATAACGTTTGCTTTGGCATGTCAGTGCCCTATGAAAAGTGTTCTCAATATGGATATATGGCCTGAAATCCGATCGCTCTCGGGTATCGGAATATGCTTCTAGAATGAACGATTTGCAACCTCGAGTACGCCGCGATACGTTAGGCACCGTGCACCAGTTCCATAAAATAACCTTACCTCTCCTGAAAAGTGCTGGCATGAGAACCGCTAAAAGTACTCAACGTGCAATAGTGTCGGATAGCGTGCTCTTTGCAATGACCGAGTAATTATTTAGATGGAGACAGGAGTGTGGCGGTGGCTTCGTATCTCTTGGAGGCACGCACCAGGTTCTGGTCTAAAACCGTCTCGAAGTCGGTCATGCTTGAACGGATCCCTCTGTGGTTCCATTGCCTAACGACAGGCATTAAGATGCTAGTTGAGGGTAGTAAAGTAGCTTGAAAAGACAAACTCGCCGACAAGAGTTGACTGGAAATAGTAACGCTATGAACATGAAGCGACCGTCGTCTCCACGGACGGTTCCGAACGAGGACTCGTCTCCGCCGGCCGTAACGAAGGCCACGGGGAGGCTGGCCTGCGTCCCGTCACGTCACGGGGAGGGGGCGGCCGGCGTGCCGCTCTCTCACCGCCACGCGGCGGAGTGAGAGGCGGGCCCATCACTCCCCGTCTCGTCGGTGGGTGGCACTGGGTGAGGTATGGATTGGGAGTGGGTGTGGTGCGTGAGGGCGGGGAGGGAGGGAGGGTTAGCTAGTTATTAGGGTTTTTGGGCGCATCAACTGCATTGGTTATACAGCGCCCATAACGAACCTATTTAAACTGTGTCCATCCTATAAAAAGACTTGATGTGCAAGCTTACTGTCGTACGTTAGACAGGGGAATATATAGCATGGAACCTTTAAAAGAAAATGAAACAATTGACCAGAATTGACTGCGTCCGATTCATACTCCAGAACGTCACGAATTGAGAACGGCTGCGATCGTCCAAAGTAAAACCTATAAACATCAGAAAGCTGAAGGCATGAGGTTAAGATGTGACGCACTGAAAGGCGTCCTTGGCATCTGGGGCACATGGGCGCTTCATCACCACAAATAATATATTCATGCGTTGCATACGTGTGACCAATGCATAGGCGGCAGTGTCACCTCGTCTCGCCTAGTCCTACGCGAGCACGATGACCACTGGCCGATGCCAGGTTTAATTGTCCTCATCTTGTTTTCACCCACCGCGTCCCATAGTACCTGCCACTCACGAAAAACGTAGTCCTTGATGACGGGATATATATCTCGAGCAGGAATAGGCACATAACGCGTACATGGTGTCTGTGTCGCTCGCTTAGCAGCCGCGTCAGCGGCCTCATTCCCCAATATACCGACGTGGCTCGGAATCCATCATATAACGACATTCTTACCCTCTGCACGTAGTGACATGAACCGTAAAACTATTTCCTGGACAATGGAGTGTGATGGATTAAAAGATCGCAACGCCAAAAGACTACTAAGGCTATCTGTGAAAATGAGGTGTAATGTTTCATCACATACCTGTATAAAGCACAAGGCTTTGTTAATGGCTACTAACTCGGATGTAAACACTGATGCCTGAGCTGGTAGCGTAAAGGAGCGTGTGGAAGAGCCGCTGACAAAAGCTGAGCCAACTCCAGCTTCAGTCTTAGAACCGTCCGTGTACGTAGTCTTGTAGCCGACGTAAGATGCAATGAGTTTTAGAGCTTTAATTCGGAACTCCTGAGGTAGGGTGTCATGTTTGTATGTTTCGCTCAAGGAAATATCGATTGTCGGTGACAATAGCTCCCATGGAGGATGGGGAGGGAGGGTGAGTGGGAACCGGACAGGGGGCGAGTGGCTGGGGGCGGATGCGGATTTGGTGCTGGTGAATGGAAGCGTTGAGGACGCTGGCGGCGGGGTGGAGGACCGAGGACCCGTCGGGTCGCTTCCTTCGCTGGGCCTCCCCCACTCGCTCCCTCCCCCCCCCGTCCTACGGAAATCGCGGCGGCGAGGGCGTACATTGCGCAGGCACTCCCCTCCCCGGTGGTATAGCGGCCGCATTTCCCTCGTTGGCGAAGCGGCCGCCACGCCTAGGGAGCGGTGAAGCTCGCTCAGTGCTGTAATCAGCTGATGGCTTTTATTTACCAGCACCTGCTGTCGAACAGACGTGGCATTTGTAACTTTCGATGCGATATTCTGGGACGAGCGTGGTCGTAGAAATCCTCCGGAAAGTTACTGGCCTCCGGCCTCCGGAAAGTTACTCCTTGCGTGTGTTTGACTGAAATAATTTCCCTTTCATTGATGTAACTCGGGCCGGTGCGGTCGGAGGCGATGTGAGGGTCCTGCTCTCTGCCAGAGCTTGTACAAAAGACCATCTCAGGTGTGCGGTATCCACTGGCGTGGTGGCAGGTGGCGCACCTGGCGCACGCTGTCAGACTCCAGCGGTACCACTGGTATGACGAAACATTTGACACTGCTAAACATCTCATAGGGTTGGGTAAAACGCATGAATGCTGGCCCGCACGTAACACATTCGAATATCAGGGGGAAGATCAGTTACATTAAACGTCAGTACCATGTTGAAGGTTGAGAGCATCTCTGTGCCTCACATTCATCTTCCTTACTCTGGTCGCTCCGAACTTCGATAGTTCATCCACAATCTCTTTCTCTGGCATATCTCTCAGATCAAAGCAATTGATCAGGCCTCGTGAATAATTATTTGCTTTGTGAGGATCTACACTAATTGAAATACTCCCATCGACTTCCATATCACTTTCTCGCACACTGCATACAAACTTTGACACATTCAATGGACTTTCGGCCTTCCATTCCAGTGCAAACTGTGCAAACTAAAGCGCCATCCTTCGATGTCTTGCAACGGTCAATCTTGCCAAATATGTCATACCCGTCCCGCCTCTGAAAGTGGAACGAGGCGAGACTCTTATTCTTTCCTCGAAAGATAAGGATACGGGGGACAATAGAAATGTTTTCCACTGCCCGTCCCCCGGTTAATGATGATCCCATCCGGGATAGTGGAACTGCTGGTCTGGCCTATACGACACGGACCAAGAGCATTTTGCCTAGTGGATGCCATGCAGTGTGTCATTGTTCCGACTTCTCGTGATTTCCCACCACACACGGGCCCCACCAGAGGCACGCCTTTGGCCCGCGGACGGCAGTAGGCCAGGAGTCTGAGGAGCTACACGGGGCAGCCTCTGGAACCCTGCCGGCCAGGCCAGCAGGTACTGGACCGAGGGCCAGACATTCGACTCGAGGTGACAAGACGGACCCACGCGCCCCTCCGGGATATCAGAACCGAAGAGACGTGTTGGTTTCCGCCACACATGACACCGTGCGACGGGGCACCTCCTGGTTTCGGCAACCCCGGGGCGGACCACGAGGGCGGACCACGAGGGCGGTCCACGAGGGCGGTCCACGAGGGCGGTCCACGAGGGCGGTCCACGGGAGACGGCTACCCCGATACAACTGAGCGGACGGATAGGCCAGGGAAAGCTGGCCCATCTGCTCGTGACAGGGAATGGGCTGTTGTTGCAGGGATGGATGAAGAACACAAGCAGGGCTGTTGACCATGGACGGACAATGGGATGAGAAGAGGAAGCATTGGGAGCGGTGGACCGCGTGCTCGCTAAGCACGTCACCAGTCGAAGCCGGAGCCCTTGCGGGGAGTTTGAGGGCAAATCATGGCGCTGCCAATGTGGCTCCTTGTGTGTCTGCATTACCCGGGTGCACAATGAAGTACAGCCGGGCGCCTTGATCCAGGTTCAACAGTCATTCGGTGTTCCGGATGGCGAGAATAACGAGCCACTGCGAAGGTACTTAATGCGAAACAGCAGTCGGCATCAGCCACCTAGCCGGGTCATAAAGCCCCACTCGATGATTGGTGACTCCACATGGGACTTGTGGTGCTGGCAATGCATCTCTGAAACCAACCTGCACGCACCAGAGAACAAACTGCCGGTTTTCAGATTTTTTTTTCACATGAAAGCTAGCTATTCCGCGGCACGGCCCAATTAGCCTCCTGTGGAGTTGGATAGTTAGCGTCGGCCGAACCCAGCTGCACACAGCGGGGCCTCCTGTAGCTCTGAGCTGAGCCCATATGGCCAAGGCACGCTGTCCCCAAATGGCTGCGGCATGAACCCCAGCGCCCGGGAGTCACGCTCCGAAAGGTGGCAGAGCACCATGCGCCTCTTGGATCCGCGGACGAGTCGAGTTGTCAGTACAGAGGTCGGGGGACCGACTAGTAAGAGAGTTTGTGGTCGGTCCAGTTCTGTCGTTCAAAGGCACAAATGGACATATCACCAAATAGCTGGGTTCAGGATTTCTCAGGAGGCCATTTTCGGTTTTGAGGTCCCACATTTGCGAGAAGCAGGAATTTGTGTTTAATTTGTGTCATTCAGAAGAAAAAGGAATATTCATGTCATATGTATATCTTTCTCAAAATAAGAAGGGTGTTCGCATAATCCCTGAATGTGTTTTTGCCTCACGACTTCCACGAAAACATGATATATCCTACTCATGGGGCGCTGTTGCCAACATAATTCGGCGTCCGCCGGTGGCGCCACGAAACCACACATCTCCGGCCGTTAAACCGGCAGCAGAACGACTTTAGCTCATACCTGGTGTCAGCTATTTTAGCAACATTTATTTATCCCCTTTTAAACTCCAATTTAATGTCCCAATGGCAACTTACAGTGGAATTGCTGACGGCTTCAAACTATGCGTGCGTGCGTGCGTGCGTGTGTATGCGTGTATGTACGTGTGTGTGGAGAGGGATGGAGAGAGGGAAAGAGATTGGGAGGGAGGGAGGGAGGGAGGGAGGGAGGGAGGGAGGGAGGGAGGGAGGGAGGGAGGGAGGGAGGGAGGGAGGGAGGGAGGGAGGGAGAGAGAGAGGAGGGGGCGGCCAGAAGTGACGCCGAGCTGGCGGTATCGTGCCGGGTTCAGCCGCGCCGCGGGAGCCGAGTCCGGCCGGGCGCGGCCCAGATACCCCATCTGTCGGCGCCTGTCGGCCGACGCCCGCGGGAGCGCCGCGGGAGCCGAGTCCGGCCAGGCGCGGCCCAGATATCCCATCTGTCGGCGCCTGTCGGCCGACGCCCGCGGGAGCGCCGCGGGAGCCGAGTCCGGCCAGGCGCGGCCCAGACATCCCATCTGTAGGCGCCTGTCGGCCGACGCCCGCGGGACAGGCCCCCAGATATGGGTCAATATATCCGCGCCAGTCGGCCCTGTCGCCACAACAGGCACGTATCGCACGGTGGGCGGTCCGGCGAGCGACGGCACACGCCAGAATGCGTGACGTCAAGTTCAGGAGGGAGCGGGGTCGGAGCGTACAGCTAATGAGAGGAAGGAGCGTCTCCGTCAAAGACGCGTCTGCATCTCGGTGCGCCCTGAATCGAACCGCCCCGCCCGATGTGGAATGCGCAAATCAACGAGCACGGGCCACTTGAGGACGGATCATCTAAATTATGTCGCAAGCAGGCTAATTCTGCCGCGGTTGGTTGGTTGGTTATTTGGGCTTAAGGGCGCATCGACTGCGTTGGTCATACTAATTCTGCCGCGAGACAATTGTAGAACAGCAGTGTTACGCCACTCAACAGCGAAAATATAGCAAATTTGCCACATGTGCACCGAATTAGCCAGCTGTTTTGGTATGCTGACATGGACCTGGAACTGTCTCGGATACCTGTGACGCTTGCAGTACGTTTTGAAGACACATAATCTGAATGTTTGCTACCGAGGCTTCACATTTACGCGAAGCCTGCTGCGTAGACTCTGAGCCCACCATCCGACCATGCAACTTAAACGTAACAACACAATGTTCAGCTGGTAGTTTAGCATTCCGTTAATGCTGCTGCACAGTCGCCCGGTGCCATACCTCGAGCATGGCGAAGCAGTGGAGCCGTGCCTTGTCGGTTGGTTGGTTTGCTACTGGAGCTTAGCGGCGCATCGACTGCGTCGATCATACAGCGCCCATAACCTCTTCAGTCACGAAAGTCAGTCGACGTGACGAAACACATGTCACGGGACCTAATCCTTCGAATGCCGTGCATGCCGCACGACAGTCCCAATTTGCCACACATCTAAAAGCGAGTTAATGAGGAGCGTAAATCACAGAACGGTTGATGTATGGTAGGAAACGGAAAAGCTGTTCCGATTGAACAACGGGAGATTCGTCACCTAGTACTTCCCCAAGGGAGAAGACACATCCAAAGTAACATCTTCGTGCACGGGTAAGTCGGCGGCCGGCGATCAACACACGCCGCACCGGCAGAGCAGCATGGCATCCTGGACACAGC
Organism: Ashinkailepas kermadecensis; assembly: GCA_034440615.1. Lineage (NCBI taxonomy): Eukaryota > Metazoa > Arthropoda > Thecostraca > Neolepadidae > Ashinkailepas > Ashinkailepas kermadecensis. Next base: position 51,509 of record JAOTOM010004330.1, on the reverse strand, counting down.
CGGCTGTCGCCGCCGGTCAGAGGATCGCAGTGCGCTCGTATGTGTGGCCCATTCGCAAGCGAAACAATGTCACCTCGTTGCGTCTGATTTCGTGTAATGACGAGAACCATTCACCAAGAAACAAGACTATAATTGCTCTCAGCTTGTTGCCCAAGATGGCGTCCCAGTTGGCCTGCCTATCCAAAAAAGCCATTAACGTGTGGATAGAAGAAGTCAGCGGCAGGGAGAGGGAGGCATCGTGTGCACGGAGCCTGAGCAACACGCTTCGCTGCAGCATGCGCGCCCTACCACACATTGTCACGTGGCCCGGAATCCAGCAGACAACTACTGTTTTATCTCCGCCCCGCCTTGTCTGGATGGCAGAGACCAGCGCTGGCCAGCACTCTGCCAGGGAAGACATCGGCATGGCACGAGCCACCCCGGAGACACGGGTGTTGCTTCGTCCATCGGCAGCACACGACAGCGGCGGCAGAAGGGCACAGGTGACGGCGTCTGACTTTGCCAGCAGCTGCCAACAGTGGCCTGCTGATGAGAATCAACTTACACTTCCACACCCCAACGTTGCCGTTGAGCATTTAGCTTTGCTGCGTTGGACACGTTCGCAAGATTCATACCCGTGGCGCTGCCATCGCGGGCGAAGGCCAATATAGGCCCACTATCAATGTTGTGACCGACATATACTCGATATCGACCACGCTCGCTCTGGGCGACAGAAACTTTAATACACGTCTTTTGACAAATTACGGTATTTTCTCAAAATATCCTTCCTATATGCGTGAGTATTCATCACAGCTGAAAAACAGCGCAACACCTTGGGCCATTTAGCTCATCTTTGAAGAGGACTGGGTATGCATGATGATGCTTGGTTGTTAGAATTCCGGTGTGTTCATGTGAATGACAATAAAATTATGTTGGCCAACTAAGCACCAGACAAAATTTACGCTTAAGAGCAGGTCTTGGTCGAAGTCAATGGCCCAATGCGCCCGTGCTCACAATTATATTTTATATATTATTCAGCTGTTGGCATCATAGTGCTTATTCAATGGAAGTCATCGCTCCAATGGCCCACATACCGCACGGTATCACGGGAATCCATGTCATTTCCAGTTTTTCTTTTTTAATAAACCAATTATTTAATTGGCTAACTCATCTATTCTTCACCACCAATGCCATCACAAATGTCATCACCAGTCTAGAGTTATCTATTCTTCGCCATCAATGCCATCACCAATCAAGAGCTGACTTGGTACAACGCCATCTGCTTCATGCTTGCAGTTATTTCTGTCACCAGCCGTTCTACGCCGTGAACTGGAATTGAACATGACGGCAGCCGCTTAAGTGGACAAGTGCACAACAAGAGACAAAAAGGGCAAGGTGGACAGCTGAACTGGCCTAACTTGCCGTGCACGATATCGGAGCCGCGGGCCAATCGTTGACTAGGTACCAATCGTTGACTCCACTCACAGTGAACCTTCGGCTATTGCACCGAACCAAGTGCAAGGCAGCACCAGCCCGAATGGTTGCCGTGCGGGGCTGATTATAATCATATATCATATATATATATATGTATGCATGCATGCATGCATGTATGTGTATACATATACATGTATGTGAATACCTAACAATGCTGCGCGGAAAAGTGTCCGCTGCTTTTTCCTGGCATCATTGACAACATCTGCACTGGAAGCTGAACGACGAAGACAATTTTAAACAGTTGCAACCGGGAAGAAGATGCTTCCTCACTGCCTATGAAAAAACCTCAAGTAAAAAAAAAATCAGTATGCATTCGGATTGCCCGCTCTTTAGATCAAGTTCGAATGACAGGCAGGCAGGACGATTGGAAACATACCGGCAAATCACATGACGAGCAAACCATACGTAAATGTTATATTTTTTCCTAGACAATGAGCAAAATAAATATCTTCAAATCAATTGATGCAAAAATGCTCACTTCAGCAATTAATTGAATTTGGGAAGACGATGGTTTCAAGGATCTTCGTGAAATATTAAAGATACAAATGGCGGGAAAGAGGAAGGCGAATTGCGAAAGGTTCTGCAGAGCTAAAGCCGATGACGGGACGGAATGCAACTAGTAGTGCGCCCGACATGTACCTGATTACGCTCGGACATGATGAACTCGAGGTTGGAGCCTGGCAGGCCGATCTCCAGGTAGGTGCGCACGAGCCTCAGGTCGGCCGCGTTACCGTCCAGGCCGTGCACACACACCACCAGGTGGAGGCCGGCCGAGCTGAACAGACGGTACTCGTCCGGGATCAAGAAGTACGGCAGCGATGTCACCGCGCCCAGACAATCACTGGAACACGGCCACCACAACTGTCAGTGACTTCACCACGCCCAGGTAATCACTGGAGCACGGCCGCGACAACTGTCAGTGACTTCACCGCGCCCAGGCAATCACTGGAGCACGGCCACCACAACTGTCAGTGACACCACCACGCCCAGGCAATCACTGGAGCACGGCCACCACAACTGTCAGTGACTTCACCACGCCCAGGCAATCACTGGAACACAGCCACCACAACTGTCAGTGACTTCACCACGACCAGGCAATCACTGGAGCACGGCCACCACAACTGTCAGTGACTTCACAACGCCCAGGCAATCACTGGAGCACGCCACCACAACTGTCAGTGACTTCACCGCGCCCAGGCAATCAGTGGAGCACGGCCACCACAACTGTCAGTGACTTCACCACGACCAGGCAATCACTGGAGCACGCCACCACAACTGTCAGTGACTTCACCACGACCAGGCAATCACTGGAACACAGCCACCACAACTGTCAGTGACTTCACCACGACCAGGCAATCACTGGAACACAGCCACCACAACTGTCAGTGACTTCACCACGACCAGGCAATCACTGGAACACAGCCACCACAACTGTCAGTGACTTCACCACGACCAGGCAATCACTAAAGCACGGCCACACGTGTTGATTATCCAGTTTGCATGACCAGCGAAACTTCCGCATACGATGCGATTCGGAAAACTCACTAAAATACTGATCAGCTTTCCGGACGTGTACGTATGTCAGAAACCCGTTTATAAGAGCAATATTTTCGAAAGCTTTCCTAATCGCATCGCATTCCGAAGGTTCGCTGCTCATGCAAACGAGGCACCTGACGCAAATAAGCCTAGGCGATCACTGAACAGACAACACCAGCAACTGGGTGGTGTCACACCGCTGAATACCGCCAGACGCAGGACCGCCCCAGGCCAGCTTTCCCCCCCCCCCCCACACACACACTCCCCGAGCATCGCTCCCATCCCCCACAGACAGCAGGACCGGCCCAAGCCAGCTCAGCGCCGGCTCACCTGTAGAGCACACTCCCATCCCCCACAGACAGCAGGACCGCCCCAGACCAGCTCTGTGCTGACTCACCTGTAGAGCACGCTCCCATCTCCCACAGACAGCAGGACCGCACCAGACCAGCTCCGCGCCGACTCACCTGTAGAGCACGCTCCCATCCCCCACAGACAGCAGGACCGCCCCAGACCAGCTCTGTGCTGACTACCTGTAGAGCACGCTCCCATCCCCCACAGACAGCAGGACCGCCCCAGACCAGCTCTGTGCTGACTCACCTGTAGAGCACGCTCCCATCTCCCACAGACAGCAGGACCGCCCCAGACCAGCTCCGCGCTGACTCACCTGTAGAGCACGCTCCCATCTCCCACAGACAGCAGGACCGCCCCAGACCAGCTCTGTGTTGACTACCGGTAGAGCACGCTCCCATCTCCCACAGACAGCAGGACCGCCCCAGACCAGCTCTGTGCTGACTCACCTGTAGAGCACGCTCCCATCTCCCACAGACAGCAGGACCGCCCCAGACCAGCTCTGTGCTGACTCACCTGTAGAGCACGCTCCCATCTCCCACAGGCAGCAGGACCACCCCAGACCAGCTCTGTGCTGACTCACCTGTAGAGCACGCTCCCATTCCCCACAGACAGCAGGACCGCCCCAGACCAGCTCTGCGCTGACTCACCTGTAGACAGCAGGACCGCCCCAGACCATCCCGGCGCCGACTCACCTGTAGAGCACGCTCCTATCCCCCGCAGACAGCAGGACCGCCCCAGACCAGCTCTTCGCTGACTCACCTGTAGGCAGCAGGACCGACCCAGACCAGCCCCGCGCCGGCTCACCTGTAGAGCACGCCCGGGAAGCGGCCCTTGATCTGCTCCTTGAACTGCTCCTTGGCCGTGATGAAGTGGAAGGTGCGCGCGCCGACGGCGGCCACCAGCCGCTGCCGCAGCGCCTGGTCGCCGTTCTCCAGCGCCGAGTAGCAGTCGCACGACACCTCGCGGCTCTGGTGGCCGGCCGACGAGTGAGACGCGCCGCCGCCGTTGACATCAGAGGCGGGCGTGAAGGTGCTGCAATGTGAAGCCAGGGTCAAGACGAGCTGCAGGCACGGCGACGAATGAGCCGAGCCTCGCGTGTCGCATGCATGTACATAGGAAAGGAAGATGAGGAGGAGGTGTTTGTTTGTTGTTTGTATTTGGGCTTTTGTGCGCCTCGGAGGAGGAGGCATCGTGGCGCAAACCTTTCGGTGGCCTTAGATATTAAGCCCTGATGCGTTGCCTACGAACAACCAAAAGAATATCCCCTCCCCTCAGAAGTTCCTTCGTCATTGGGGTGTGGTGAGGATGGTTTTGAAGTCCTGGTAATCAAAGTATGGACGGGGAAGGATAGGAGGCTGACGGGACGACAACGCTCTTTGAATATATCGTACGACGCCACAAGAACTTGGTCACGTTTTTCTGGAAAGGCTCCAAATGTTCAAAAGACAAAACACATACCATTCGAAAGCCAAACATACGCTGATTACGAACACCAATTCTTTTGGCAACCGTCTATCGATGGTTTTTGTCATGTATTGGCAGTACGTCCTGCCTTCGGCCGCACATACGCATGGAACTGCTGGTACTGACACGCACGCCGAAAATTAACTGCCCCAAACTTAATCTACGGAGACGATGTTTGATCAAATATTTCACGCATGACACAACTCAGTTCATTTGCACCAGGCACGTCGGACGATCAACACTCAGCCAGCGTGTCGCTCCTGGCGATTGCATACGCACATGCGTCCGGGAATGAGACGTAACGACAATGCACGTGACACCACGGTTTTGTGTATTATTGTACCGACTGTGAGAGGACCAACGCAGCGCTATCTGCTGGATTGGATGCCTCATATTTGAGGGGTTGATAGATATTAGATACCAAATAAGACAGGATTTACCTAGAATTTGAGAGGTTCGTAGATATTAGATACAAAATAAGGTAGTTACATACAATTGCATAAGTAGTCAACCCGGTCAAGTCAACAGCTACAAGGACGAACAAATCACGCTTTAAAACGATTTGATTTTATATTTCGAAAATAATTACATATCCGTAATCAACGAATGGTCAGCCTTGGCGTGGCAAGTGCCTCGTGTTTTGAGCATTGGGCGGAGCCTAATCGTGCAGTGACCAATGGGCAAGACGGGGGCTGGGGTAAAGTGACTCATAAGGACACCTAAAAAACGGTTAGTTATTGGGTTTTACGACACGTCGACCGTTGAGTCATGTAGCGTCGCCAATCTCTCACGCCGATTGGCCGCGGGAGAAGAGTAGCGACAGGTGAGACTCGAACCCACAATCTTTCGATTGTGAGACGGGAACTTACCCCTAGACTACTCGTCCCCAACCACAGCCCTTCCACGCCCGCTGAGATCTTCACTGGCAAATCGCGGACTACCCCGCCTGAGAGGTTGTAATAGTACAGTTACAAATGAGTCAACCAACAAGCATGTTGTATGGAAGCGGTTAGGAGCGGAAATGATCAAGTTGAAGGAAGCGAGCGGAATATCAAGCACCATTCTGGAGAGAACACATTCGAGTTTCAGCTTTCGTGTGAGATCCTTCGTCACTCCGATCCACCGAACCTATAGGGCTCCCTAGGGCTCCCTAAGGCTCCCTGGGGCTCCCGCGAAAGCCACAGTTTTAACGTAGAAACCTCTTTTTTGCACCTCCAATCAGCAGGCATGTGATATTTAATTACCGATATTAGCTTAGTATTTAGCTATGCAGTTAGGGTTCATGATGGGTGTTAGCCACTAATCTCCGCATCACATCCTTTTTATGATGATTCCAACATTTTGCTATATGCAGGGGTGAATTTTCCAACGAACCCTCTAGGTCGCACATTGCACAATATTTATTGATAGCACTCCGCCCATTTATTGGATCTGGACCAGTGGGGCACCTGGGGAGGGGACATTTTGGTTTTCCTCTCTAAATTATTTTGTTCTTGATTAAAAGTGACAAACCGCGGCACGCTAAGAGCTCTTCTGCTGCGGAAAGTCAAAACACTTCACGCCGCATTTTCTACCAAATTCAAAAATGTTCAGGAGAGCGGTTTTTGTAATTTGGAATACCGTGCATCGCATAGAATACCGTGGATCGCACGCATGCCCCCATGAATGCGAATGATGCATCATTGTAATCGTCGCGATGCAATGATTTTCTCGATCCAATTTTTTTCAACGGCCTGACAGCTCAAATTTTTAGTTATTTCGAAAAAGGTTTTTGACTTTCAGCCTCGTGGCATTTTTGGTGCCACAATGCAAAGTCAAAACCCACTACGTTCTCTACGGGTCGCCAAAGTCCACTTCGTTGAAAACATGGTTGAAAACTTTGTTGCAAACATGGAGTGGCAAAATCCATTAGGTTCGATTAGGTTCCATCAGCTTCGTCAAGGAGCTATGTCAGGACGTAATTGCTTTCGCTAAATTTAATCTTGGTTCGGATGGCAACATAGGTGTTCATCGGCTCAAACATGTTTAATCATTTATCGCCTAGTGTAAGCGATCGATTTAAAAAAAAACGGTTCATTGATGCATCAAAATTGTTGAGAAAGGAGTTATATTGGTTTGGGGTCTTCCGAGGGTGACATATTCCAATTAATTGATGGTTTCCTTTGGGTGAGTCCATGGTTGTCTGTTTTGTGGTATTGTTGTTGTTTTTTTGCCGACTCCGAGCTTTGTTAGCTGAGCTGTTTTTGTAGTCGCATTCTTTCAGAGCATATCCAGCTATTCCATTCTCGTGCATGGCTATCTATAATTTCATAGAGAGCATAGTCATTGGCAGAATGCGATAATGTCATACAGGCGAAGGAAAAAAATTAGATCGTCCCTGCAATTGTGATAAGCGGACAGAAGACATGCAGAAATATACAAATATGCTGGCGCAGCCTCTGTTTAACTTCGTCGTAGTATCACTATGTTGCGTATCAATAGATCGTCGCGCAAATTAACAATGTAGATTTTCCCCAACACCACGGAAATACCAGTTCATATTGCATGTGCATATTTTCAGGTTCTTTAGTATTTGCCGAGTTATGGTCAATTTCATTTTCATACAACTTCAATCATGTGCATGGTATAAATCACGCCCTAATTACTTCCCAACATCTGGTAATTTAACAGCTTATTTATCGTGTGTAACCGAACAGAAAATGACGAAAAGACGAGGTGCAGAACTTAAGATAAACCGTATGACTAGTTCGAGGCAATACTTAGCCATCACTACATCTGCGTTCACTCAAACATACGCATGGCATGCTAATCCAGCTACAGTGTACGCCGTTTCGTGATTTCCGCCGAGTCCTATCACGTTCCCTTTTAGGAGCTTGCTCGTTGTTTTCCGACCGCAGGTTGCAGACCTGTTTATCGCCTCAAAGTATTTGGAGTACTTCAACCAGCAAAAAAGTGTAATCTGAGACTAAAAAGTGTAATTTGTGGACAACCTTCCAGCATCATCCAGCCCACAGAGCATCATCAATACAATGTAAAAAAGGCAAATTCAGTAGATGGGGTTGACTTTATTTGTGGAAATCAATCTTAAAGACTGACAATATCCAGCTCACAGGCCTGTAAGGGTATCAGCTGTTGCAAGGGGCAGGTTCAACTCGGCTATCATTTCGCATATCTTCACTTGGGCCGCCGTGACATGCCGTTTCAAGTTGTCGGCTTCTGTCGGCTTTTCTTTCTGCACGAAAAAGGCCCTCACACTGATGTTGATACCTGCTTCGCAATGTTTTTTTTGTGGAACTGGGACTTGATGTGCTTTCTGCAATCATATTGGCCCCTGTGCGCGCACGAAAAGTCCTTTTTTCAGTGCTTGCAAAACACATGGTGTTCGCATTTCGAGGATGGACCTAAAAACGGCCACGTGTCGTGGTAGTCCTTGTAGCGTTGTAGTGGTTGCTTCACAGTCACATTTGGCCCACTTTTCTTCTTCGTTGCTTTAAACTTGTATCCACAACTTCGAAGTCTGGGTTAGCCTGAGACTCGTCGTCGGTTATTGGTTTTTACGACACGTCGACCGTTGAGTCATATAGCGTCGCCAATCTCTCACGCCGATTGGTCGCGGGCGAAGAGTAGCGGCAGGTGAGACTCGAACCCACAATCTTTCGTTTGTGAGACGAGCATCTTACCCCTAGACCACTCGTCCCCCGTTTCGTGCGCCTTCCTTTTTTGGCTGTCGCTACTATGTGACATGTTGTCGGAAACAAGTAGAAAGTTCTTCTGCCGAGTGATGAACACATCGAATCGGGAAAATGGCGCGCTCGACGACCGGAAGTAAATACCTGGAACGGAACATGGAAAAGAAAACTCGGAACGGAAAAAGGAAAATCACCGACATAAAAAATCGTATTTTCACCTCGCTGATAAGTGTAATCAGTCTATTAATGTTGTATTCGCGTAGTTTCATGTGTAAAATCGTAATAAGTACGCCAAAAGTGTAAGGGTAAGCAGGTCTGCGGTTGTACCAAACCTGGCGTTCGTGCTGGGGTAGTGCGGAACCAGCTTGGCACAGATCTCGTCAATCGGGTCTCGATCGACGCTTCTAGCTCGCATCCAGGAGGGGAAGCTGGTCACATACGTCGAAGGTGGACTTCATCAGGTTGTGGGCGGTCCAGTTGGCATCGGAGGTAATCTTCTTAATGAACAACTCCTGAGCGTCGCCGCACTCACGCATTTGAACGTGGACAGGTAGGGACGCTGGCCATCGTCCGCCAGTACCTTCAGGGCGTGCCGGCTCACCGCATCCTCGGCTACCGCCATGTTGTACCGCCGGCTCCAGGTACTGGAGGGTGATTGTTTGTGGTTGGATGGCTGGACTGTGCGCTGTTTTGAGAAGAGTGGACAGCAGTGTTCAAAACTTGTAACTGCCAAATAACTGCGTGATCGACATCGCGACACAGGTGGAATGCGGCTGTCACTTCTTCACAATCCCTCCCAGTCTCGCCGTCGTGCCACAGGACGCATGCGCTGTATCTCGCCCACTTCGCCTTCCTCGCCACCTTTGCTTCTTTCCAAATGAGATGAGCGGTGTGCATGCTTAATCATAGCAGGACAGCCGCCGCGCGAACAAAGCGTCCTTGAGCGGCAGCTGCGAGAGCACGAACACCCTCATCATGTCCGCGATATGCAGACGGTGCCGGGTTTTCCACCTCCTGTCGACATCTTCGCGGCACTTGTCTCTGGCATTCTTGGCGTAGCGGATGTTTTCTTGGTGCTTCTCACACGGATGGCAGTCATCCCTGTGGTGTTCCGGCTCCGTATTCCGGACGTCGTGCGTCGTGACGTCGTAGCGGATGTTTCCTGGTGCTTCTCACACGGAGGCAGTCATCCCTGTGGTGTTCCGGCTCCGTATTCCGGACGTCGTGCGTCGTGACGTCGTAGCGGATGTTTCCTGGTGCTTCTCACACGGATGGCAGTCATCCCTGTGGTGTTCCGGCTCGGTATTCCGGACGTCGTGACGTCGTAGCGGATGTTTCCCTGGTGCTTCTCACACGGAGGGCAGTCATCCCTGTGGTGTTCCGGCTCCGTATTCCGGACGTCGTGCGTCGTGACGTCGTAGCGGATGTTTCCCTGGTGCTTCTTACACGGAGGGCAGTCATCCCTGTGGTGTTCCGGCTCCGTATTCCGGACGTCGTGCGTCGTGACGTCGTAGCGGATGTTTCCCTGGTGCTTCTCACACGGAGGGCAGTCGTCCCTGTGGTGTTCCGGCTCCGTATTCCGGACGTCGTGACGTCGTAGCGGATGTTTTCTTGGTGCTTCTCACACGGATGGCAGTCGTCCCTGTGGTGTTCCGGCTCCGTATTCCGGCCGCCGTGCGTCGTGACGTCGTAGCGGATGTTTCCCTGGTGCTTCTCACACGGAGGGCAGTCGTCCCTGTGGTGTTCCGGCTCCGTATTCCGGACGTCGTGCGTCGTGACGTCGTAGCGGATGTTTCCCTGGTGCTTCTCACACGGAGGACAGTCGTCCCTGTGGTGTTCCGGCTCGGTATTCCGGCCGCCGTGCGTCGTGACGTCGTAGCGGATGTTTCCCTGGTGCTTCTCACACGGATGGCAGTCATCCCTGTGGTGTTCCGGCTCGGTATTCCGGACGTCGTGACGTCGTAGCGGATGTTTCCCTGGTGCTTCTCACACGGAGGGCAGTCATCCCTGTGGTGTTCCGGCTCCGTATTCCGGACGTCGTGCGTCGTGACGTCGTAGCGGATGTTTCCCTGGTGCTTCTTACACGGAGGGCAGTCATCCCTGTGGTGTTCCGGCTCCGTATTCCGGCCGCCGTGCGTCGTGACGTCGTAGCGGATGTTTCCCTGGTGCTTCTCACACGGAGGGCAGTCGTCCCTGTGGTGTTCCGGCTCCGTATTCCGGACGTCGTGCGTCGTGACGTCGTAGCGGATGTTTCCCTGGTGCTTCTCACACGGAGGACAGTCGTCCCTGTGGTGTTCCGGCTCGGTATTCCGGCCGCCGTGCGTCGTAACGTCGTAGCGGATGTTTCCCTGGTGCTTCTCACACGGAGGGCAGTCGTCCCTGTGGTGTTCCGGCTCCGTACTCCGGACGTCGTGACGTCGTAGCGGATGTTTCCCTGGTGCTTCTCACACGGAGGGCAGTCGTCCCTGTGGTGTTCCGGCTCGGTATTCCGGCCGCCGTGCGTCGTGACGTCGTAGCGGATGTTTCCCTGGTGCTTCTCACACGGAGGGCAGTCGTCCCTGTGGTGTTCCGGCTCGGTATTCCGGACGTCGTGCGTCGTGACGTCGTGGCGGATGTTTCCCTGGTGCTTCTCACACGGAGGGCAGTCGTCCCTGTGGTGTTCCGGCTCCGTATTCCGGACGTCGTGCGTCGTGACGTCGTGGCGGATGTTTTCTTGGTGCTTCTCACACGGAGGGCAATCGTCTCTGTGGTGTTCCGGCTCCGTATTCCGGACGTCGTGCGTCGTGACGTCGTAGCGGATGTTTCCCTGGTGCTTCTTACACGGAGGGCAGTCGTCCCTGTGGTGTTCCGGCTCCGTATTCCGGCCGCCGGGACCATCTGCGGAGCGCTGCAGCTGCAGAGAGCACCTGCTGCACTCTTCTCCTGCCAGACATGTGAAGCTAACGTTAATCTCCTGGACGACTCGGCGGCAAATTTCAAGGAAACATGGAGCGTTCTTGTGTTTTTCCATGAAATCATGGTGCATGGCTGCCATGTTGAGGTCAGCGGGAAAGTAGCACCTGCTTGGGGGCATACTTACATCGGTAATGATGCTTGACGGGATGACACTGCTGAAGGTGTTGTTTGATGAGCTCTTTGTCTACCTTCAGCGCCTACTCATGACGTCCCGGACCATCGCAGACGGAACAAACATCATCTCGAACAGTCGCCAGGACTGCATCTGCGTTTGATTGTGTGGTACCCAGCATAGTCAAGACAAACGCCTTGCACACATGGGCCGATCCAATTTTCTCTCCTGGCAGAGTACGGTTGTATGTCATGCTCTTTCGTTGGGAAGGCTTGTCTTTACTCTTTTTTCGTCTGTCTTCGACTTGCCCCTCGACGAAAAACAGGTACCACTGACAGCGAGCAGGGAAACTCAGCTGGTTGAATTTTGTGTGGAGCATTTTCGCTGGTCTTCGCTGATTTTGTGGTGCATCAATTATGACCAGGAATAGATCTGTGCTTTGTAATCCTAGAAGTGGAAAGGAAGATTTTTGGGTAATCAAATATGGAGAGGACATTTTTCTTCAAACCTGTAGCATCAGTATCTCAGTTTGCACTTTCCAGTGAACCTTGAACATTTTATCACAGAGCGGTTCATTGTCAAACAGCACCATTCAACCTCAAAATGCGAAAAACGAGTGGATAATATTTTTGATAGGATAATGCACTGCATGCCAAACATCTAGAAACACCCTGTTTTTCCAACCTTCCTGATGACATCCCGATTGAAAGGCTTCGGCTGGTATTCTTGCAGTATGTTTTACAGCGAAGCCGGGCTCCTCTCTTCCGCGCGGGCTCGCTTCCGACTGTCGCTGGTGTGTGCTGCGCAATGCCTCGCTCAGTCACGACTGGTCACTGGACCTGTTTCCATGTTAACTTCGCACACATCGTCAGGGCGTACAGCCTCATCGTCATCAACGTGCAGCGTTCCGCCATGTTGAGCGCCCGAAGCGCTTAAGATGGGGGCGTAGATGAAGCGCCGAGCACAGTCAGCAGCGAGGAGGTCTCTTCCAACAAAGAGGCTTCCACGTGGTCAAATCATGGGAGATATTCCATGACCGGACGGACACTATGTGCAGGGCTGTCAATGGGGGCTTCGTGCCAGCTACCGCCAGTGGCGGGTCACCAATCTGGCACCGAAGCGGCGAGACTCCACCCTGGCACCGAAGCGGCGAGACTCCACTCTGGCACCGAAGCGGCGAGACTCCACTCTGGCACTGAAGCGGCGAGACTCCACTCTGGCACTGAAGCGGCGAGACTCCACTCTGGCACCGAAGCGGCGAGACTCCACTCTGGCACTGAAGCGGCGAGACTCCACTCCGCTTCAGTGCCGAGACTCCACTCTGGCACCGAAGCGGAGAGACTCCACCCTGGCACCGAAGCGGCGAGACCCCACTCTGGCACTGAAGCGGCGAGACTCCACCCTGGCACTGAAGCGGCGAGACTCCACTCTGGCACCGAAGCGGCGAGACTCCACTCTGGCATCGAAGCTGCGAGACTCCACTCTGGCACCGAAGCGGCGAGACTCCACTCTGGCACCGAAGCGGCGAGACTCCACTCTGGCACCGAAGCGGCGAGACTCCACTCTGGCATCGAAGCTGCGAGACTCCACTCTGGCACCGAAGCGGCGAGACTCCACTCTGGCACCGAAGCGGCGAGACTCCACTCTGGCACTGAAGCGGCGAGACTCCACTCTGGCACCGAAGCGGCGAGACTCCACTCTGGCACTGAAGCGGCGAGACTCCACTCTGGCACCGAAGCGGCGAGACTCCACTCTGGCATCGAAGCTGCGAGACTCCACTCTGGCACTGAAGCGGCGAGACTCACCACTCTGGCACTGAAGCGGCGAGACTCCACTCTGGCACCGAAGCGGCGAGACTCCACTCTGGCACTGAAGCGGCGAGACTCCACTCTGGCACCGAAGCGGCGAGACTCCACTCTGGCACTGAAGCGGCGAGACTCCACTCTGGCACCGAAGCGGCGAGACTCCACTCTGGCACTGAAGCGGCGAGACTCCACTCTGGCACCGAAGCGGCGAGACTCCACTCTGGCACCGAAGCGGCGAGACTCCACTCTGGCACCGAAGCGGCGAGACTCCACTCTGGCACTGAAGCGGCGAGACTCCACTCTGGCACCGAAGCGGCGAGACTCCACTCTGGTGCCGAAGCGGCGAGACTACACTCAAAGACTGAGGCGGTGGCGGCGAGATTCTACTATGACACCGAGGCGGCGGCGGCGGCGGCGGCGAAACCCCACGCTGGCACCGAGGCGGCGAAACGATTTGGTACCATCGAGTTTCAAAATGTTACAAAGAAGACAAAAAGTCGTACGTCCTCAAGCAAACAATCAAATAAGCTTCGTTAAAATCCACTACGTCACAACGTGATGGATTTTGCTCTCGTACAAACTACAAGAAACGCAGTCAATATCCACCACGTCGCTCTTGTTGTGACATGGTGGATTTTGATGTTGCAAGCTTTTTATATCAATACGTGCGTAGCTGAATTTACTGACCTAATGGGTTTTTCCGTCAGCCATCGCACCAGACAACGGATACGTGATGTTTTTTGCCACAGTACAAGACGTAATGAGTCTTAGCCGTGCAATTAATCTGCTATTTAACTACTTAATGATTTATAAATCAGTGTTTGTCTAATAAAAGCTGTATTTTTCCTTTCAAAGAATGTATTTGTGCATTAAATGCAGCTTGAGAAGGCGAACACAATGACGCAAATACATAAAAATGTTCAAAAATCCACGAAACGGGCTTGGCCTTGGCACGACAGCCATTCCCAGGCCGTTACAGAAGTCCTTAGTGTGCTCCTAGTATTTGCGATGTCATCTGGACGGATGTTCAGAGGATCATCATCATTTTCAGATGGCTGAGAAATTCAAGGTGATAGTTTACACAGTGTCTAGGCAGGAGACTAACGCTGTGTGAAATATGTACTACAATTCAAGGGCCTCTACCTATAACTTTCGTCTTTAGAACATAGGGAACTTACGGGCTCGCTGCTTCTTCTAAATAAGGTGTTAGAAAATCAGCAATACAAGACTAAGTCAGCAATGTAGTATTGTGGATGCACACATGTGTGTGATTAGGGTTTTGGGGCGCATCGACCATCATACATCAGTTCGAGTCCAGATGCAAACAACATATTTATGAGCTCGCAAAATATAGGTTTGTGGATGCGTGCGTTCCCACGAAGTAAGTTACCCTCTTGTTGCTGTGATTCTCTGCATCTCTCGTTGTAAAACTGTCAATTTCTATATTTTAACTCTACTTGGGCGGCCACGAGGTAGACAATGCATCTGGGTCGGGTTCCCACGATAATTATCTGACATTCCTCTGTTGTACATAAGTGGCCGGGTGACCAGTGGCCGAATGGCCGGGTTACCGGTGGCCGGTGGCAGGGTGACAGGGTGACAGGGTGACAGGGTGACAGGCCGACACCACCCACCACTTGCGGTCGAGACTGAGCGCCAGACTGGTGGATGTCTCCAGCTCGTCCTCATCCTCCAGGCGAGTGCCAAAGCCGTCGCTGAACATCTCCAGCACGGTACACGGCGGCGGCGTCGACAGTGTCGGGGCTGTGGCCGACTCAACCCGGTACCTGTCACAGAGGTACACTGAGCATAGGGTACACTGGTCACATGGTACACTGGTCACGGAGGCACCCTGGTCACAAGGGTACACTGGTCATCGAGTACATTGACCACTGGGTACACTGATCACAGGGTACACTGATCATAGGATACACTGGTCACAGGATGCACTGGTCACAAGGTACACTGATCACAGGGTACACTGATCATGGGGTACACTGGTCACATGGTACACTGGTCACAGGGTAAGCTGATCATAGGATACACTGGTCACAAGGTACACTGATCATAGGATACACTGATCACATGGTACACTGGCCACAGGTTGATAATGCTGATGCAGCATGAAAATAATGTTTTTTTGTTAGGTGTGGAATTTTGAAACAAGTCCAGTAAGATGTTTAACTTCACCATGAAAGCAATGCCATTTAGAATATCACTTAAGTCCTTCAAACTCAATTTTGAGCCTATACTGTGCTTGTATGTGCATCATTTTCGTTTATCTTTGGAGACACCTAATATAGGGATACTTATTTTAGTGATAACGATGCAAATTGTATTGAAAAAGTAGACCACAGCATAGGAAATATATACTTGAAATCGCGTTAGGTATGAGGTGTTTATGTATCACAATCTGTAATGGTTAGCATAAGCATGATACTTGCACACAATGCACCATTAGAAACTAGGTATGGAGACTTCATAAACACACATCAAGAAGCACGATGTTGATACGTCACTGGGAAGGATGTCTCTGCAGTGCTCAGTACGTGGTATATTCCACCCTATTTCACGACTAATAATCACCGTGATGATGAATTGGAGCTTAGGGGCACGACGACTACACTGGTCACAGGGTACACCACTGGTCAGAGGGTACACTGGTCACAGGGCACACTGGTCGCAAAATACACTGGTCACAGGATACATTGTTCACGGAGTACATTGGTCACAGAGGTGACCGGTCAGTCCACTACACCTGTCAGATGGGTGCAATGATTGGTAAAGTTGCTCTGTATGAAGATCCAAACTTTTACACAAACAGTCATTCAACGACCACAAACTGAATGGCTGGATAATTGCACAAAGATAAGGTATTCAACACTTTTACTGTATCCCCAAGTAGACATGGCCCAGCAAATGTAACACATTAGCAGCAGGCACATGCAACATCAGTTCTAGTCGGTCAAATGCACCTTGTTTTCTTGTGCTACCAGGCAATCATTACATATTGCAACAGCAAATCATGTTCGAAATAGCCAGGCGTTCGCGCAGTGTTCCGACCATACTGGCTTTCGGTGATGCTCACACGTTCACGGTGAAGTATGTGCTGCCCAGACGACCACGAGGCCATCGAACGCTACAGCTACATGCTCTAACGCTAAGATAGGCACCGGGAGAACTACCCCTTTACATTGCGTTCCTGAGAGTCATCAGAACTACTCCCGACAGCCGACGCAGTGCGGCCGCCGCCAGCGCTACCTACCTCTCGTCGGAGTCGTGCTTGCCGCGAAGCTTCTTGCGCGACTCCTTGCGCGCCATCAGGTTGCCGAAGGACTGGGCGCCGCTGAGCACGCGCTGGCTGAGTCGCTTGTGGCGCAGCGCGGGGCCGGCGCCGTCGATCTGCGACAGACTGCCGTACACTGAGTCGGCGTCTAGCTCGCTGCTGGAGCGCGCCGACTTCGAGCCGCACCGGTCGGCCGAGGCGCGGCCCGACTGGCCGCCGAACTGCAGGCTGGCGCTCTTGGAGAGCGACTCGCCGCCGGTGCCGCCGCCGTCGCCGCCCGGCGGGTCGCGGAACTGGCGTGGCGGCAGCACCGACGACGCGGGCCGGCCGAGCCGCGCCAGGCGCGCCTTGAGGCCGGCGCCGCGCGGCGGCCGGCCGCCGCCGCCGTTCGAGAGCGGCGTGGTGGTCGGCGTCGGCGCCGACGACGGGCCGACCAGCGTGTCCGTGGCGTCAGACTCCGACAGTGACAACGCCGCGTCGGTCGGCGGCCGAGTGGCGCTGTCGTCGCCTGTCGGCGCCGTCGAGCCGCCCGTCGCCAGGCTGCCGCTCGAGCTGGGCTCGGACAGGTGCGACGTGCCGCCGACGCTGTCGTCGGCGCCGGCGGCCGCCTCGTCTTCGGCGGCCGGCACGTAGCGGCGCGCCACGATGCGGCCGCGCTGCACGTGCAGCAGGGCGGGGACGGCGGC
This sequence comes from Ashinkailepas kermadecensis, assembly GCA_034440615.1. Lineage (NCBI taxonomy): Eukaryota > Metazoa > Arthropoda > Thecostraca > Neolepadidae > Ashinkailepas > Ashinkailepas kermadecensis. The sequence goes on along the minus strand of JAOTOM010004330.1, from coordinate 34,152 downwards.
GCCGAACAGGCCCACCTGCAGGCTGGTGAGCGCCGGCGCCGCCAGGTCGGGCAGCGAGCCGCGCTGCCGGCGGCGCCCGGCCGCGCGCACCGCCTCCGGGATGCTGAGGCTGCTCACCGAGTGTCGCAGCGAGGTGTCGTCGTCGGCACGCCGCGGTGACGCGCGCCCCGAGCCGGCGCTGCCGGCGCGACGTCGTCGCGGCGCCGGCGCAGCAGGCCGCAGCTCCGATGTCGCGCCGCCGCTCGCGCCGGTAGGACCGCCGGCGTGCCCGCGCGTTCGCTGGCCGACGGGCACGCGCAGCTCCAACCGTATGTTGTTCTTGAGCTTTTCCTTCAGGTACTGCTTGGGCTCCGGCGCGGACGCGCACGCGGCCGGCGCGTCGTCGTCCGCCGCCGCCGGCGATGTTTGGCGTCGCGGCGGCGGCGGCGGCGGAGGCCGACGCGACCCTAGCTGATACGCTGCCGTCTCCCCGTCAGACACCGCCGCGCGCGGGGAGGGCGGCGCACCGGGCGGTCGGCGGGGCTCCAGCTGACACGACACGCCCACCTCCCCGTCGGACGCTGCCGGCGGCGCCGTCGGCGACGCGCCGGGCGACTGTGGCCGTGGCGCTGCCGCAACTCCGCCGCGACAAGCCGCGCCCGGCTCATCATCGCGGTCGGCCGCGAGCGGCACGGCCGCCGTCTCGTCCAGCGTCAGCCCGTTGAGACTGACGAACCTGGCGGACGTGGCCGCGTCGGCAGTGGCCGGCGGGCAGTCGAGTCGGCACTGCACGCGCTGCAGCACCTCTATCGACTGGCCGCGGTGCGAGACGCGCGGCTCGGCGGCCGGCAGTGTGCTGACGGCTCGCAGCTCCTCCACCAGCGCGGCAGTGATGGTGCGCGAGTCGTTCACCGCTGCCGACACACGAGCAGTCCGGCATCAACATGGCGTGGCGCGGGATACGGGAAGCAGGAAACACCTCACAGGTTGTAGGATGGCAGCTAGTGGTTTCAAAAATACAAAAACTAAACCGTTCCAAATTAAAATGATTAGAAACTTCGGAACTAAGCAAGAATGAAAGGTGCCTAGTTTGCACATTTCTGCAGCATTTCACTTCATAACCCTAGCGAGAGCAAAGTCTAACCTTCACAGCAAGCAAATCTTCTCAGGCTAACCTTCACAGGTGCACACTGTAAAATCATTCACCATGTGACCTGGAAATTCACAGGTAATCAAAATACTTCATTTCATTGTGTGAAGTTTTCATCACCAATTTAATTTTCGAAGATGCAACACCAGCTTTCAGAGGTACAGGACGCCGGTTTTTGGAGTGCAGCACCGACTTATTTCTTCTTCCGAATTTGCATTTCTCAGCTCGCTTAGTTAGTTATTTGGGCTTTAGGGCGCATCGACTGCATTGGTCATTTAGCGCCCTCTCAGCTCGCTTAGTTAGTTATTTGGGCTTTAGGGCGCATCGACTGCATTGGTCATTTAGCGCCCTCTCAGCTCGCTTAGTTGCAGCTGCTTAGCATGTTGCTAAATACTGTTTTTGTTTGAAGAAAAAATGCTGGTGATTCTACTCATTACAGCAACTTAGATGCCACTTTGCATCAACAATGACGTTTGATGACATGTGAAGTACTTCCAGCTGAAGATGAAAACACATTTCCTGCTTGGTGTCATTCTGCCTGGTTGGTTGGTTGGTTGGTTATTTGGGCTTAGGGGCGCATCGACTGCGTTGGTCATACAGCGCCCATCACTGCCTGGATTTTCGAATTTAGACACACAGGGAGTTACCTTGATCGCGCCCCGCCTGCTGCCGTCTGCGGCGTACGAACTCGCTGACGTGCTGGTACTGATCCTCGTAGATGACTGGCGTCGTGCTGGGGTCACCGTCCAGCTCAGCACATTCCACCGGCAGAGGCGGCAGGCTCTGTCGGTCAGGGGGTCGTCAGGTATACATACCCCAGGTAACTACACACCAGCAGTGGCAGGTTCTGTTGGTCAGTGGGTCGTCAGGTATACATACCCCAGGTAACTACACACCAGCAGTGGCAGGTTCTGTTGGTCAGGGGGTCGTCAGGTATACATACCCCAGGTAACTACACACCAGCAGTGGCAGGTTCTGTTGGTCAGGGGGTCGTCAGGTATACATACCCCCGGTAACTACACACCAGCAGCGGCAGGTTCTGTTGGTCAGGGGGTCGTCAGGTATACATACCCCAGGTAACTACACACCAGCAACAGCAGGTTCTGTTGGTCGGGGTCGTCAGGTATACACCGCCCCGGTAACCACACACCAGCAGCGGCAGGTTCTGTTGGTCAGGGGGTCGTCAGGTATACATACCCCAGGTAACTACACACCAGCAACAGCAGGTTCTGTTGGTCAGGGGGTCGTCCGGTATACACCGCCCCGGTAACTACACTGGGAATGGCGTTGGACGTAGAAAACTGTGACTGATATGAGGCCAGAATATACAGGCAAACATGTGTTTGAAATGCTGATCCAGCAGTCATACTTTAGGCGGAGCATTCCGGATATTATGTGAATGGAATGCTGCCTTCTTCTAAACGTTCGACTCTGAACCATAACTGTCCCGCAGGTAAAGAGCGTCTGGCATGCATGCAGGCAGAACGAACCTATGAACAGGATACTGCCCTAGTAGGTGGCGAACTGAAGTTAGGAGGTGCACCAGAACTCGGGACCGATCTGCAGGCTAGATATAATGCTTAGACGGACACAATATAATTTTGAAATTTTCCACTCGGGGAGCATAATTGTCGTACTCATTAGGCGGTTTCACGCGTGCACTAGCGGGAAGTAATCGTCATGACATCCCAATGGAGAGGTCAGGGCATAATAATTGCGTTGATCAGAAAGCTTTTAGTCTGTAGATTGGACCAATTTATGATATCAATAAACAAACAGAGTAGGTTCAGTTACCTAATACGACAAGTTTTTGGACTAGTAACGGCTTGTTTATGCACAAACCCTGAAAATGTACACCCACATCCGCGCCTGGGACGTCATCTAGTCGGAAATATGGAAGTCAGACCAAGCGAGCCTGACTTCGGAAGTAAACTCGATGACAACAGCTGTTTGTCGAATTCAGCGGTCTTCAAATGCCAAATTTTCCGAGCACTCGACCACTCTGATCAATATCGCCAGCCAACTTCAACTGCAGTAAGTGATTGCCCCTTTATGATAGCTAGGACGAATCATAATCCACGTTTAAAAAAAATGACGTCATTAGTTGTGCTCTGATTGCATCATTTACGGCTGAAATATGTCAGGCGAGCCAACAAACAAGTTTGTCTCAGATGCGCATATTTTGGACGTGTTGCGGTCTTTTGGGTGCTGTAAACAATTCATGCTTTGTTCTTTCTTGCGTGTATGATATTCAAAGACAAGGATCAATTGCCCTCCCCCCACAGTATTGGTTATTCAAGTAGGAGTACAGCAACATTTAAAAACGGAGCCACGTATGGTGCGGTACAGCGGATGCCATTACAACTGTAAACAATCCGCTTGTAAAGTGGAGAGAATTTAATTTTTCGGGAGCGTCAAGAGGGAATCGTAGCATCTGGAAATGATGTATTTAAATATTTATTCATAATACAGGCACTTCACAGCCATAAAATAAAACGTAAAAGGAAAAATATTCATCCGCAGGATATATACTACCACTTTCTCTCTAATATTGCATATTTGCTGGTAATCCAACGGCAAATTTATGTTCTATCCGACAACTCCTACCTCCCGGCCATGGTACCAAATGCGGCCAGATTGGCTAGTTGTTTCTGTGAATTGAGCGCCTTTTTCAAACAGTGCCACAATTTGAATATGTTGGTTAAGTTTAATATTGAATTGATTACTTCATAGTTAAAACTTCTTGAACATTCCATATATACAGATAAAGTACATATATTTCAATGATATGCCCTTCATACTAGACGAAGTCATCGACATTGCATCCCGGTGCTTATTGTCCGTCGTGAAAAGGGCTATTGTTCATCAGAATCGCTGTTTCAAATATATGATCTTATGAGCAACCAGTCGTGGGCTTTTATACCAAATGAATCGGGGTGCGTGCTAGGGCCAGGTTTTCTTGTACAACTGTGCACTATGTGGTGTATTATTTTGGAGTGAAAAGCCAGGAATAAGATCTTATTTAAGGCGTGTAAAATTCCATCCCGAGCGAAAACCTTAGATCAGTTACATTTCCAAGAGGCACGCCCCACTTTTCGGTATGAGGAATGGGGATCACTTTGGAGAACATACTTACTGGGAAACAAAAATCCATGACACTGCTGGTGTTGATGCTCCGGAGGGATTATACAATTTTTGGCACAGTGTGAACGTCGGTGATGTTGCTCAGCTCCGAAGGGCAATGACCTGCAAGTACGCAGAGCGTCGGACGGCCTCTGACACTGACCTGCAGGTAGGCGGAGCGTTGCACGGCCTCTCACACTGACCTGCAGGTAGGCGGAGCGTCGGACGGCCTCTGACACTGACCTGCAGGTAGGCGGAGCGTCGGACGGCCTCTGACACTGACCTGCAGGTAGGCGGAGCGTCGTACAGCCTCTGACACTGACCTGCAGGTAGGCAGAGCGTCGGACGGCCTCTGACACTGACCTGCAGGTAGGCCGAACGTCGTACAGCCTCTGACACTGACCTGCAGGTAGGCGGAGCGTCGTACAGCCTCTGACACTGACCTGCAGGTAGGCCGAACGTCGTACAGCCTCTGACACTGACCTGCAGGTAGGCGGAGCGTCGGACGGCCTCTGACACTGACCTGCAGGTAGGCCGAACGTCGTACAGCCTCTGTCACGGCCATGTATCGCTGCGGCGCGCTGTCGAAACAGCCAGTGGCCGCCGGCCGCGGGTTGTCCATGGTGAAGAACGCCTCGGCAAACCGCTTAACCTGTGTACGCGCCCACGCCGACATCAGTATACGTCAGACAGTGCCGCGGCCGGTGTACCTGTACCAGCTGTACGGTGTACCTGTCGCCCACGTCGACATCAGTATACGTCACAGTGCCGCGGCCGGTGTACCTGCACCAGCTGAGGCCACTGCACAATCGCTGCCCACTGCCATGACATTCTGAAATTTGAGTGCAGACACACACTTAATGACAATTCTTGCTTACATTTTCTTTTCAACATCATCAAGTGTTATCTTTGCTTTTCTTGCTACAGGCGATGAGTGCATTTTGCATGTTTAAAATATCGCATGGCTTCTGGGAGCAGCACTACGGACTGTTAAATGCAACATATATGCTACACTGACATCATCACCATCATCAAACAATCAATAAAGGTCATAGAAAGTAGCTCATCAACATGCATTATCCATATACATTTGCACTTCTCTTTAATCAGTTGGCTGCTTTACATCGCCCTCCTCCGCCTCCACTCCACACCAAATCAGTTTCCGGACACCAATGCTACCTATCACCTAAAGTTCGAACAATTGTACACCAACTAGATTGCTGGTGCCACGAGCCGCATATGTTCAATGACTGCATCTGCATACTTATCAGCAACAACTACACCACGGAACGATAGCTCTGTCCTGCAGTGGAGCGATGCCATGTATAAATGCAACTTCGCACAAGAGCGGATCGATATCAAATAATGTTCCTCATTACAGCCATATGCCGCTATTGCGAAGGTGGTGATGAAATAACTTGTCTAAAACCAAAATATTATTAGGCTTTCATAATCAAAAAGTTTCAAGACGAACTCCTTGAGATATATGATAAAAAGAACCCCCCCCACACCCCCCCCCCTCACTCATACACAAAAACCCACACACTCACATTTCATCCCGGTTTGCCACCGTGCACATCCATACCACCCATACAAACACACTGACGTTTCCCCAGTAGCCCATACACTAGACCGGCTTCTCAACGCAGCGTCAACGCCGACGCTTTCCCCGGCAGTCAGCCGCCGCCCAACCCACACGGTCGGCGGTTTCGGCGTGGCGCGACCGGCCCCCTGTGGCGACACCTGCCCTGAGTGTGTGGTGCTGGCGGGCCAGCGACCGGCCCCCTGTGGCGACACCTGCCCTGAGTGTGTGGTGCTGGCGGGCCAGCGACCGGCCCCCTGTGGCGACACCTGCCCTGAGTGTGTGGTGCTGGCGGGCCGGCGACCGGCCCCCTGTGGCGACACCTGCCCTGAGTGTGTGGTGTTGGCGGGCCAGCGACCGGCCCCCTGTGGCGACACCTGCCCTGAGTGTGTGGTGTTGGCGGGCCAGCGACCGGCCCCCTGTGGCGACACCTGCCCTGAGTGTGTGGTGTTGGCGGGCCGGCGACCGGCCCCCTGTGGCGACACCTGCCCCGAGTGTGTGGTGCTGGCGGGCCAGCGACCGGCCCCCTGTGGCGACACCTGCCCTGAGTGTGTGGTGCTGGCGGGCCAGCGACCGGCCCCTGTGGCGACACCTGCCCTGAGTGTGTGGTGCTGGCGGGCCAGCGACCGGCCCCCTGTGGCGACACCTGCCCTGAGTGTGTGGTGCTGGCGGGCCAGCGACCGGCCCCCTGTGGCGACACCTGCCCTGAGTGTGTGGTGCTGGCGGGCCAGCGACCGGCCCCCTGTGGCGACACCTTCCGAGTGTGCGGTGCTGGCGGGCCAGCGACCGGCCCCCTGTGGCGACACCTGCCGAGTGTGTGGTGCCGGCGGGCCAGCGACCGGCCCCCTGTGGCGACACCTGCCCTGAGTGTGTGGTGCTGGCGGGCCAGCGACCGGCCCCCTGTGGCGACACCTTCCCTGAGTGTGCGGTGCTGGCGGGCCAGCGACCGGCCCCCTGTGGCGACACCTGCCCTGAGTGTGTGGTGCTGGCGGGCCAGCGACCGGCCCCCTGTGGCGACACCTGCCCTGAGTGTGGGTGCTGGCGGGCCAGCGACCGGCCCCTGTGGCGACACCTTCCGAGTGTGCGGTGCTGGCGGGCCAGCGACCGGCCCCCTGTGGCGACACCTGCCGAGTGTGTGGTGCTGGCGGGCCAGCGACCGGCCCCCTGTGGCGACACCTGCCCTGAGTGTGTGGTGCTGGCGGGCCAGCGACCGGCCCCTGTGGCGACACCTGCCCTGAGTGTGTGGTGCTGGCGGGCCAGCGACCGGCCCCCGTGGCGACACCTGCCCTGAGTGTGTGGTGCTGGCGGGCCAGCGACCGGCCCCCTGTGGCGACACCTGCCCTGAGTGTGTGGTGTTGGCGGGCCAGCGACCGGCCCCCTGTGGCGACACCTGCCCTGAGTGTGTGGTGTTGGCGGGCCAGCGACCGGCCCCCTGTGGCGACACCTGCCCTGAGTGTGTGGTGCTGGCGGGCCAGCGACCGGCCCCCGTGGCGACACCTGCCCTGAGTGTGTGGTGTTGGCGGGCCAGCGACCGGCCCCCTGTGGCGACACCTGCCGAGTGTGTGGTGCTGGCGGGCCAGCGACCGGCCCCCGTGGCGACACCTGCCCTGAGTGTGTGGTGTTGGCGGGCCAGCGACCGGCCCCCTGTGGCGACACCTGCCCTGAGTGTGTGGTGTTGGCGGGCCAGCGACCGGCCCCCTGTGGCGACACCTGCCCTGAGTGTGTGGTGCTGGCGGGCCAGCGACCGGCGCACTTGCTCCCGTCGACTGGCCAGCTCGGTGAACCGCTGCCAGAGCAGGATCAGCTCGGCGCACAGCTGCGCGATATCGCTGTTGGCCACCGCCATCAGGTCCTCCTCGCTGCCTGCGGACTGAACGCGGGCACGGTGTCAGACATTGTACCACACCCAGGTCCTCCTCACTGCCTGCCGACACAGCGTCAGACACTGTACTATACCGAGGTCCTCCTCTCTGCCTGCCGATTGACCGCCTACACGGTGTCAGACACTGTACTACACCCAGATCCTCCTCACTGCCCGCCGTCTGAGCGACGACACGGTGGCAGACACTGTACCGCACTGAGGTCCTCATCACTGCCTGCCGACACGGTGTCAGACACTGTACTACACCCAGATCCTCCTCACTGCCCGCTGTCTGAGCGCCGACACGGTGGCAGACACTGTATCACACCGAGGTCCTCCTCACTGCCTGTTTACTGCGGACACAGCGTCAGACACTGTACCACACTGAGGTCCTCCTCACTGCCTGCCGACTGACCGCCGACACAGCGTCAGACACTGTACCATACCCAGGTCCTCCTCACTGCCAGCCGACTTACCGCGGAGGCAGGCACTGTACCACAATGTTGACTACGGAGGTAATGTCAAGCACTGCAACGGACTGACCACTGACTTATAGTCAGAGGTAATAACTACTGACTATGAACAAGGAGTCTCACGTCGGACCTATTGACTGCAGACAGGTAGTCTGTCAGATAGTGTACCTCGCTGATCACGGCCACAGTGCACACACTGCCCCACAAACCATGGACAGACCCAGGCACTGCAATTCACTGATCACAGACACCGTCAAGCACTGTGTCTGTGATCATGACCATGACTGACCATGGACACAACGTCAGACATTGTACCTGACCGAAGCCTTGCTGACCCAGGTCATGCTGTCAGACAATGCGTAACTGGACACAGAGCATGGCAGTGTCAACACCATCTTCAGCAGCTAGTAGTGTGGTGTCTTGCATAACATTGTGAACTGATGCTTACAATCATGACGATGATTGTTTTAGCACGACGATCCACATTAAATCTAGAGGTTCCAATGTACAAATAGGCACATTCAGCTGGCACCTATGCAGTGCACGCTTAGCATGCTGTCCCTACTAACACATGCAATTCCATATGATGACCCCACAAAATTCCTTGAACTCAGTGAAACGCTGCTGTTGTATCATCTGCTATGCACAACACATCTTGCACACCAACCGCCAAACGAGTCAGCACATACACCTAACACACTCACAAACCATGGCTTATGATGGTGGTTGCGTCGTAACCCTACAGGAAGCACAATGCAGTTGCGTGTGCCATAACAAAAAATGGGCAAAAAATATATATAAAGTGACAACCACTGAAGGGTAGGTAGCAGGGTCAGCAAATATGTGTTCCTTCGCCATCAATGCCGGTATGAGAAAGCGATCGAACACTAAGCAATGCGAACTATTCACTCCATGCAGCAGCCACGCAGGTACTGTGGCCTCGAGATGTCGCAACCAGAGCAAGGACCAACATTCATCACGACGAAATGAAGAGATTAAAAAACGGTTCGAGAACAGCGTGGAGCTACGGCCGACCGTCACAGCCGGTAGACAAGGCCACTAGTCGTAGGCCCAACTGTTGCCAACTACCTGGCCACAAATAAGGCATCAGTCCAGTCAACGCGCAAACAAAACGTTGGGTCGTACACCAGCCGAGCTGCGAACACACATTCGCTCGCTTCGTTCGGTGTTCGAGCTAAGCGCCTATATGACGTCAATTCGCGATAGATGACGTCAACGTCACATATCTCGACGCGACCAGCCGAGCGGAGCGCGACAGAGCAAGGCGGACAGACAAAATGAGAGGCCGAGAGAGACGAAGGCAGACAGCAACAGAGCGAGAGAGAGAGAAGAGGGAGAGAAGAGAGAGCAAGGGAGTGAGGGAGAGAGAGAGAGTGGAGGGAGAGAGCAAGGGGCTAGAGAGCGAGAAAGCAAGAAAGCGGGAGAGAGAGCGAAGGAGCGAGAGAGAGCGAAGGAGCGAGAGAGCGAGAGCGAGCGAAGGAGCGAGAGAGAGACGAAGGAGCGAGAGAGAGCGAAGGAGCGAGAGAGCGAAGGAGGGAGAGAGACCGAAGGAGTGAGAGCGAGACAGAGCGAGAAAGTAAGAGAGCGAGCGAGCGAGAAAGCGAGGGGGCGAGAGAGCGAGAGAAAGCGAGGTAGCGAGGGAGCGAAGGAGCGAAAGCGAGAGAGAGCAAGATAAGGAGAGAGCGCGAGGTAGCGAGGGAGCGAAGGCGCGAAAGCGAGAGAGAGGCAAGATAAGGAGAGAGCGCGAGAGGGCGCGAGAACGCGAGAGGGGGAGAGGGGAGAGAGGGGTGAGGCCGCGTTACCGGAGTGGTGCCGCCGGTGGCCCGCCGACACCCGGCTCCGTCGCCGAACATGCGGTGACAGCAATCCTACGGAGACACACGAACACTGTTGGAGGTGGAGGTGGAGCCGGCTGGCCGGCCGGCGGCGGGTGGGGCGAGGCGGCACCCGTCGGCCGGCACGGGCCCTGGACACGACTGGTGGCAGTGCAATGTGAGGAGGCTGTGAAGAGGACAGGTGTCGGGAGCGGGCCGGACGCGGACGCCAGCTTGGCGAGCCTCGGTCCTCGGATCAGAACGTTTGCAGCTAAGGCGGTAACATTATATCGGTTGTGCCAACCACAGTTCTCGCGAGTTATATCCGTTGTGCTAGTCACAGTTCTCGGAAGTTATATCTGTTGTGCCAGCCACAGTTCTCGGGCTGGTGGGCCAGAGATGATAATAAAACCGCTTCCATAATGTTGCATGCCCAATGCTGAAGAGAGAAACTCAACAATTCGGAAGAGATATGTACCACGACAAGCTAGTCGAACTGCAGATATTTGACGCAGAGATGTTCAAGATGTATTGTGCTTTATAATGATTTGGTTCTTTTTAATCGCTTGCTCCCAGCCCGGTTTGGGCGGCGATTTACGGCTTACATCGAAAACTATATTCGGACAGGACGGCCTTCAACGTCGTGATCATTCCAACAACACAGCTATATCTACACGTATAACTCAAACCTCGAACATCAATAAATGAAACACAAGGAAGCATCCCATCAAAAGATGGCTAACAGTTACAACGAAGGCCAATGCGTACACTCACACCACCATCCCAAACTACCGACAAACTAGCCAAGCCTAACATAAGCTCTATAAACTCTTGGCGTCTATTCTGTCAAACGCATTACACCCCAGAGTTTCACAAAACGTCCAACATCCCGGATCCTTCACCCGCTACTAAGTGCGAACAAGTTTCTCTTTCTGTCTCTGTTTCTCTTTTTTTTATCTCTCTCTCTCTCTCTCTCTCTCTCTCTCTCTCTCTCTCTCTCTCTCTCTCTCTCTCTCTCTCTCTCTCTCTCTCTCTCTCTCTCTCTCTCTCTCTCTCTCTCTCTCTCTCTCTCTCTCTCTCTCTCTCTCTCTCTCTCTATATCTCTATATATCTCTCTCTCTATCTATATATATATATATATATATATATATATATATATATCTCTCTATATCTCTCTCTCTATATCTCTCTCTCTCTCTCTCTATATCTATCTCTCTCTCTCTCTCTATATCTCTCTCCTCTCTCTCTCTCTCTCTCTCTCTCTCTCTCTCTCTCTCTCTCTCTCTCTCTCTCTCTCTCTCTCTCTCTCTCTCTCTCTCTCTCTCTCTCTCTCTCTCTCTCTTACCTGTGTATATGGTCACTGTCAGCTATGAACTACAGAAAGCTCACAATGGCAACCTATTTGTGCTTTGTCGCAGATCATCTCTAGCCGCTGTCAACGACTCAGGTCATCAACGGTTGACACCATCTTAATCGTCACGGAACCTCCGCCTACCATGAGGCGGCCATTTTGAAGAGCCTTGCCAAGTGTTCCCAACGGTCCGATGACGTTGCACCTCCCCCACCTTCGCCGTGCTGGAGAGCGTCGCCAGCCGCTGCCTGCAGTCCTGCGACGAGAGCGGTATGCGCTGCCAGGCGGGCAGCAGCCGGTTGACGGTGGCCAGCTGGCTCTGCAGCGACTCGTAGCTGGCCAGCAGCAGGGAGCAGACTGAGCGGTGCACGGAGCGGGCGTGCGCCAGCCGGGAGGTGCCCGAGCAGCCGGTCTGCCACAGCCGGCGTCTGGTGTCAGGCGGGACAACACGAGGCAGTCTGGCCGCCAAGAGTGTGGGTGACGCTCTCAGGTACAGTACCGATCGCGACACCAAAACACGTGACAATTTAAACACATGACCCGATCCGCATGTCATCTTGCAGCATCACATCTCGTACAACTGCCAATTCGAACACGGTCGAGACTCTGAGAGGTATGGGTATTTGGTGGATGGCGTGCGGGTACCTGTATGCCGAATATCACCGTCTCCATGGTGGAGAAGGCGGGCTGTCCGCGCGTACTGCAGGCCTTCGGTGACGAATACCACGGCTTGGGTCGTGGCGTGCTGCGGCATGGACCCGACACCTTACCCGCACCATCGTGCCATCGGGAGTAAGCAACACACACAACAGTGAACAAACTCAACACACAGCATGATTAGCCACACCCATTATTAAGTCAACCTGGTAGGCCGGTCCAGCAGGTCGACATCTCTGCATCTGTGCATTTGTCACGGCAGATGTGTTATTTGCTTTTGTGCATTTGTCACGGCAGAATTTCGGGCTATACAATTTGTTTTCAAGAGGAACATATCATCACATGCGTGCCATTAACCATGCATGTATAGTATGCACTGTATGGAATGCGAATGAAAGTACCTATATCAAGAGATTGTGCCTTTTAAGCTCATGAAACACTATCTCATTAAGACACACACGACAAGCTTGCAGCCTAGCTTCGGCCGCCGCAGTGTAACTGTTGTATAACCGGACAGCACACGCCTGCTCTCTCCAGCTACCGGAGGTACCAAACCTAGCTTCGGCCGCCGCAGTGTAACTATTGTATAACCGGACAGCACACGCCTGCTCTCTCCAGCTACCGGAGGTACCAAACCTAGCTTCGGACGCCGCAGTGTAACTGTTGTATAACCGGACAGCACACGCCTGCTCTCTCCAGCTACCGGAGGTACCAAACCTAGCTTCGGACGCCGCAGTGTAACTGTTGTATAACCGGACAGCACACGCCTGCTCTCTCCAGCTACCGGAGGTACCAAACCTAGCTTCGGCCGCCGCAGTGTAACTATTGTATAACCGGACAGCACACGCCTGCTCTCTCCAGCTACCGGAGGTACCAAACCTAGCTTCGGCCGCCGCAGTGTAACTGTTGTATAACCGGACAGCACACGCCTGCTCTCTCCAGCTACCGGAGGTACCAAACCTAGCTTCGGCCGCCGCAGTGTAACTGTTGTATAACCGGACAGCACACGCCTGCTCTCTCCAGCTACCGGAGGTACCAAACCTAGCTTCGGCCGCCGCAGTGTAACTGTTGTATAACCGGACAGCACACGCCTGCTCTCTCCAGCTACCGGAGGTACCAAACCTAGCTTCGGACGCCGCAGTGTAACTGTTGTATAACCGGACAGCACACGCCTGCTCTCCCAGCTACCGGAGGTACCAAACCCAGCTTCGGACGCCGCAGTGTAACTGTTGTATAACCGACAGCACACCCTGAGCTACCGGAGGTACCAAACCTTCCCATGTAACTGTTGTATAACCGACAGCACACGCCTGCTCTCTCCAGCTACCGGAGGTACCAAACCTAGCTTCGGCCGCCGCAGTGTAACTGTTGTATAACCGGACAGCACACGCCTGCTCTCTCCAGCTACCGGAGGTACCAAACCTAGCTTCGGCCGCCGCAGTGTAACTGTTGTATAACCGGACAGCACACGCCTGCTCTCTCCAGCTACCGGAGGTACCAAACCTAGCTTCGGACGCCGCAGTGTAACTGTTGTATAACCGGACAGCACACGCCTGCTCTCTCCAGCTACCGGAGATACCAAACCGGAGAGCTGCTGCATCGCCGGTCCACTTACCAGCTCGGTGTTATACCGTTGCTAGGTCTCCTTCACGGCGGCGAGTCAACAACACCAAGTATCACCAACAGGACGCGGCATTACACGAGGTCGCGCTTGCCCACACACTCACTGTTATCTGTGTAACATTGTGAAAATAATATGTCGCAACCAAAGCAGAGAGCATCACATACGTTATCAAATGGCACCGGAAACTCCAACATCGTCATCAGAAAAATACCGCCCACTGTGTGGCAACAGCGGCATGAAAGTCTAACTATTGTGAGATATGTACTGCCGGATGGCTACTCCAGCATTTGTAGAGTACACTGTAAATCTAACAGCATCCAATAGTGCAAGTACGGCTACCAAATGGCAACGTCCTCAGCAGTCCAGTCCGGTCCGGTCCGGTCCGGTCCAGTCCAAAACACCAGGTATTTGAAAGGCGAATGGCCATCAAATGTAATAGTATTTATGTTGTAGGATACATAAAGCAAGCCTAGCATGATGAGTGTTGCCCGACATGGCGTCATCAAATCTGAAGACGCATTCTAGCTCTCTTTTTACTCTACACTCGCTTTATGTATCCTTGCAATGAATGCATTGACATTTTACTGATCAGAACTTCAAATATTCATGTCTATGCCAACCATTCTCCATCACATCCAAACGCAGCCATCTAGTACACTATTAATGCCCAACAACGGCAGCTGAAGCCACCCGATAGCGCCCCGACTCACTCGATGTAAGGCTGGTGAATGGCTACCAGAGCCGAGTGGAAGGTGAGGGAGATGGCTGCCAGATGAAAATAGTCGAATAAAACGGGCAGGTGATAATGCAGACCCCTGTAATAACAGATTGCTGTAAGCAGAGATATTATTGACATCGCTATACTGCAATAAACCACGAGTAAAAAATTATGCCGGTACAGCAAGCGAGTAAAAGCCGTATCTGTACGGAGAGGAAGGGCATTCGATCGCCGACAAACCAGCTCACCGAACATTTTATTGTTTGGTCGAATACCATTCAAACGGCAAATATGGACTCTCTACAGATAGACATGCACAAACTTTCAGTTCAATACAACCACCACCATATTCCCGAGGCCAACAGAGGATGCCAGAGGATCGGAGAGTTGACAACCATCGTGCGTGAGTTCATTAGGAGCTCCAGTTCCTCTGCAGCACCCACTCGGGCGACGCACCACCTCTGGATCTGAGCGCCAAATCGGACCGGCCAACCATCTACAGCTGAGCACATGCACAAAAACAACATGTCTAAATTGCATTGCGTGTAAGGAAAGCATACGACCTTCAATATACCAGGAGGTGCTGAGTTGACATCAAAAGTAACGTTAAGGATTATACTTTATTAGGTACTCAACGTTTCGGCCAGGGGCCATCGTCAGGAGTGATATAAAAATGTCAAGTTAAGCAATTGAAAAAAAAAAAGCACGCGAGAAAAAAAGCGTGCAAAGACACGTGGAATGCAGAAAAGCCTCCTCAGTGGTGCAGACACTTAAAGAAACTCCAAACCAGAAACAAACTAGGTCAAGATAGAATCCTCTGAGGAAGCCCGAGCCGATGGTCCACATACATATCGATACATACACTCACGCACATATATAGACATAGATCCAATATAACGCGTAATACATAGAATATAATTTATGTTTATGTAATTTAAGTGATATACCAAGACGTCGTTTGCGTGTTTAGTTGCGGCCGTAGATTACGTATGTGTAGAGATTCGAGGACCTTTAGATCAGCGTTGTCCCTGGCTGTTGCTAGAATTTCTACTTTGAAGTTTGTGTTAGTGTCGCTGTGTTCCATGTTATAATGTTTGTCGATCATGTGTTCGCCTAAAGGTGTGTATGCTCTTCGAAGTCTGGCATCTCCCAAGTGCTCATTGTACCTATCCCTGATACTACGTTTGGTTTCACCGACATAAAATATTCCAAGACAGCGGTTGCACGTTATTTTATAAACTACGTTTTTTCGCGTGCATCTACCTTTGAGCCCGTTGATGCAGGTGTGGCACGTTCTTCTACCAGCAGGGCATGGCGGAATTTCCAGGGCTGAGCGGACCAGGTAAGATTTCAGCGTAGGTCCGCTAGTCCAGGCTACCCTAACATGGTTTAGATGAGACGAACGGATGGCTGCGTTTACCTGTCGACATAGTTGGTCATCGACAAATGGAAGTCTCATGTAAACATAGTTGGGATTACTACCCGCTCGATGCCGACGTTGCCCACTTATCCTACTCCTGTTGTGAGGGTGAACAGCACGAGCGGCGGAGTGTACCCGATGTGCTGGGTATCCGTTTTCCAGGAAAAGAGTTGTCATCTTCGCAAGGCTCCGCTCGCATGAAATAGTATCGGAGGAGACTCGTGCTGCTCTCCTCATTTGGGATGTTAAAATGGCCTTTTTAGTAGCCATCGGCCTTTTTTTTATATCACTCCTGACGATGGCCCCTGGCCGAAACGTTGAGTACCTAATAAAGTATAATCCTTAACGTTACTTTTGATGTCAACTCAGCACCTCCTGGTATATTGAAGGTCGTATGCTTTCCTTACACGCAATGTCTAAAACCCAGGAGCATCTAAGAGCCATTCTTCGTTGTATTAAACAATGTCTAAATTGCGTCAAGTTCACCCGAGCGACACGACAGCCCATCTGATGGACACGACAGCCAACCTGACGGACACGACAGCCAACCTGACGGACACGACAGCCAACCTGACGGACACGACAGCCAACCTGACGGACACGACAGCCAACCCTAAGGACACGACGGGCCACCCACTGTCTGAGGGGCACAGCGGTCCAACTGAGAGACACAACAACCTACTCGACGGACAGGACAGCACACCTGAATGACATAACGGCGGCCCACCTGAGTGGTGACAGGTGCAGCTTCAGGTGGCGAGTTGAGACGAGCTGCAGGTGCCGGCCGCCCACCGCCGGTCCGTCCGCTGTCTCGGCGAAATGTAGCTCCACCGCCAGCTGGAACCCGGCGCGCTCCAGACCCTCCACCAGCTGACACACAGGTCAACGTCATTGGTGAACCCGGCGCGCTCCAGACCCTCAACCAGCTGATGCACAGGTCAACGTCATTGGTGAACCCGGCGCGCTCCAGACCCTCCATCAGCTGATGCACAAGTCAGGATCACTGGTGAACCCATCCTCCACCAGCTGACACACAAATCGTGACCAATGTTCAACGAACCCGCACAAAAAAGTGGAGATAACTGGTTAAGCATAACACTAAGTTGGAGCTTCTCTGCCAGCTGCTATGATTATGTTGGTGGGCGGGGGGGCAGGTTGGGATTTTTGCTTATCATTCTTCCAACTCCTTCTACCACACTTCTGTACAGAGCTGGATGTACGAAAACAGTGCTTTGCTCAATGCTGATTGGAAAAACTAGCCAGAATACAACATGCATACAATACATGCAAACAACTATTAAAAGGTGCGGGAACCGGAGGGGAAGGACGAGCGGGCAGCGACCCTCTCTGCCAACTTTGGACGTGCTTAGCATTAGCTTTATGGATGTTGTGTGGAAAGAATCAACTTCAAAATGACTCTTGACACCCACCACCACCAACTTTGAGACAGTTACTGCGTCACTGAATCTAACTGCAAAATAAGTGTAGATGGCGTGCTGGTTGTTTATCGCAAGGGTTGCACACACATATGCTAAGCCACTAATTGCTGCAGCAGTCAATGCATTGTTCACTTGAGTGCATAATTTGAGGGTGATTAAAAGTCCGACAATGTTCCACACTGCTGATGCCCCCTTGGGTGGCCATCTTTTTTCTTTCATGTGTGAATTATGATGATTTGAACAAAAACATATTGCCATGAAATCGATAAACTAACGGGAGAATACTAGCAACTTGGAGGTAACATCCTATGCTACAGGTTGGGGCATATATACAATTGTACATTCGGATATTACAGAAGGGGACAACATGGCTGGTATATAGATGAACAGCGGTCAATGTGCGTTGTGTCTGCAATGGAATGCCAACCTGCCCGACCGGAGGTGCCTAGTTGGAGGTCACCACTGGAGATCCCTAGCTAGAGGTCACCACCACAGGCCCCTAGCTGGAGGTCACCAACCATGGATATATGGCGTAAATACCAAATTGCCCGAGCTCGGAGACCATAGCGAACGCAACTACATACCAATTATAATGTCGAAAACTATTAACTACATTGCAGGTACTCATCAGGACATAGGTGGAAGGCAGCACCGACAGCAAGTGTTTATGCGATGACAAGGAAGTTCAGATATATTCAGTGTGAGGGTATGGCAAGGCAGGCAATCAAGTCCATACTGAAAATGGCAATGAAGGAAACAAATGCCAAGCATTTTGCCAGCCCCGAATCCAAGTCTGATGCCATCACTATAACTAAACGCCTATCATTCGTGACGAGAACTGTGACAGACGAAGGGCTTGCCGTGGCAATGCACCGGACCATAACCAGCGAGTCACCCACCTTGTTGGCATCGAGCACCACATGCACCTTGAAGTTGAACACATCCTCCAGGACGACCTCCTCGTTGCGGTAGAGGATCTGGAACGCCCGACTGAAGGCGCGCTGGCCGTCGGCGCGCGCCGCCGCCGTCGTCGTGCGCGCGTGCGCAGACGACGCCGGTTCTCCACACGTCACCTCCACCTGGTGCACCAGCTTGGGCGAGACCTGCAGCCAGGCCTGCACCTGGTACAGCCTGCCCGGCACACACAGGACGGGTCTCAGAGGAGGTGGGCATCAGTCGTGCAATTCAACGTCAAAAGTCAGTGAACATAATGCAAATATGAACATAGATGACAACAATATGCATATATTATGAGTGAGTTTGGTTATAAGCCATGGATATATTTCTTTCTTTGATGTCTTTGATTGATATCAAAACGTTTCATAAAGCTGATCAAGCATAATTTCAATAAGAAGCTTGCAATCTATTGTACACATCAGCTTCATCACCATAACGTCTATTGTAATCAATCATACAGTCCTGTGAGACATTTTCTCAGAGTGGTTCAAAAGCACTAGGTGCTTAAATCATGACACCTATCTGAAGGTGTGGAATGACACTGGAGTGAAAGATAAGCACAAGTACACATATCCTAGTGGGATATTTTCTAATGTATCCCTAACTGCCGACGCCACAGATCATCTGTGAAGCAACTGCCCAATCCAGCATGGGTCAAAACATGCAAACATACACACAGGTCTGCATGCTTACTTATTCCATCCCATACCAGAGCACACTCATAACCAGCTTTGCAAATACCTGTAAACATGAATAACCACAAGTGATGATTCACTCACCCTCTCTGGAAAAGGTCAACATTGAAGAACTTGTGGAATTCTACTGAGCACTCTACTGTAGCTTGAAGCTCTCCCATGAAATTCCGGAACTTCTGCAACACGCCACACATACACATACATAAATATCTGAGGGCACACACCAGGGTTGACAACGAGCTGGACACAACTAGTTTGATTCAAACAAGTGGCTTAAACCAGTTTCAGCCAGTTACCACCATACAGCCAGACAAAACTCGAAATATGGGAATTGTACTTTTAGGGATTTTGCATAAAGCTGATATATTGCAGACAATCTGCATGCCAACCACAATAAAATTACTTGCCTATGCATTGAATATCTGGGCTAATGTATTCAATACATATATACCTAGTCCATTATACCATATTGTGTTTGGACTTTTATTAGTCCATTTTCTTCTACTTCTAATTAGTTCATTATCTTGTTTTTTCAACTTGGCTTTGTAACTCTCCTGCTTGATATCATACCAGTCGTTTTATTTATTTCATCATTTATATCAGCATTATCCTCTTGAATGCTAAAAGTAAAGGAGAAATGACAACATTCAAAAGGTTTCATTTGGGCATTGCCTAGACTTGTTGTCTAGCTTATTTTGAAATAGATCCTAGCAAAATTATCTTACTACATATCTTCCTTGTTGATATGAAATAGATAATGTAAATACTCTATGCTCTTCCCTGTCAAATATTGAACAACTTACAGGCATATCTCTAGGGCTCTAGGTATCTCTCTAGGTATCTCTAGGTAGGTATCTCTAGGGGTGAGGGCCCTCAGCTACAAAATTTGAGCTCCTATTAGTTGCCCTGTTCTATTGTATGTAGTTATTTCAGATTGTATTTCTTTTCCACAAGCTGAACATTTGGTCCAAAATATTTCTGATGTCAGGGGTTCCAACACATCCAAGTGCAACATGTGTCATATAGCTTTTAACTTCACATCAAATCAGCTTGAACCAGCATGTGACATGTGACAGAGAAATCAGATCAGTTCAGAAAGTTTGGTGTCATGTAAAAAGTGGAAAAGTAGCTTGAGGAGTTTCAGGTGCTCATCCCCGAGGAGAGGGGGGTTAGGGGTGCATCGACTGCAGTAGTCATGCAGCCATCCCAAGGAGAGCCTGAAGCTAAATTTGTGTATGGATGTTAGTGAAATACTGGAGAATAGCTTGACGATGAGGAGCATATGCTGGACAGGTAATCAAAATATGGGTGACAGTAATGCGAACCCGACATGTGCTACAAAGTGGAGGGCGGAGTGATCGATAAAATTATAATTGTGTGTCAATTTGGTGTGTCTGAGCTGAAGTCTGGCGAGTACCACCTCGTTCAGATGGGAGTGCTGGTTAGAGGAGGGCCAGTTGGAGTGTAGGCTTGACATCATGTAGGTGTGTGGTGTTGTGTGATCAGGAGGCCTGGATATACTTCTTAAATAAATAATTTGTTAGGGATAGGAGATCCTGGGGGTAACGGTACTCCCTCATTCGGGGAGGTTGATTGCCGCCCAGGCCAGACCATCTGCTAGGTTAAGTTGGGCATAATGCATCATGCTAGGTTAGGTTAGGCTGGGTTAGGTTTTTAGTTGAAAAATTATAAGATAAAAATTGTTTCACATTTTAAAAATTTTGGAGATATTTGTTCTCCAAAGGAAGGTTAGTCTAGGTTATGTTCACTCAAGTTGTAATTTATTTCATTTTTTAAACATTCATATTCATGTTCTTACCAAACTGAAAGCCTTCTTTTGCATCATGTTGCTCACCACAGAAAAGTAAAAATTGGCACAAGAAATGAGCATGCCCGTTTGCTTAGTCACATTCATAAACAGTGTATTTCAAATATAAATTCTGAAAATTCATAAAACACCTCAAAGGACTAATTTACCAAAATATGTTCTGATGTGTTCAAAGGATGCACTAATTGATTGGGTACTACATACACTACATGTGCACTATTGTGTTGCTTTTGCACTATCTTGCAGTTAACTGTAGCTATTCTAGGAAGCAGCCATACCTGATGTTTCTGTCTGACATGTCCTAGACTTCTTATATTTTAAAATGCATATACCTACATACATGCAAAGTAAGCATGACATTTGTTATAGTACAAGTCATGGATAGTGCAAAATGTTTTGCCACACAAAGGAAGAATAGGCAGAAATTCAGAAAAATATTCTTCCCAATTTTTAATGTTATTGGAATTATTTTGATATTCTTTTCTGAGTGAAAAGAATGCTGATTGGGATATAGGTAAGTAAGGGGAAGCAGGGTACCTAAACACCTTCCGTTTCCTGAACACCTACCTTTGGACATCTCCAGTGTCACATTCAGCATGTAAACCACAATATGGTGGTATTCATAAACAATGGACCTTTCTCTACCAAAATATGAAGGTCCAATCATGTAGTTCTACATATTCTTTGTGTACTTGATTCTTCCAGTCTGTGGGTGCCATTTTTAGGCTTCCAAAAGCAGTTTGCTTATGAAAACCATAAGGAAGGGACCTCTGATATTTGTTTTTGCCATCACAGCAGTATTTTTTAGTGGATACTATTAACTTGTGCCACAACAGCTACCGTGAAGTAATCCTGCACAACACAATCCACATTTAAAGCTGCATTGCACTCAAATCTCTGCACATTGTTGCATGAATATACTGAATAGATTAACCATGATAATATACTAATCAAACATCATGAGTAGCTTAACTTCTCTATATTCAGAATATAGAGATCTCTATATATCTACATTCAATCTCTGTATTCAATCTCTATACTCAATCTCTGTATTCAATCTCTGTATTTAATCTCTATATTTTCTTTTTCAGAAATCTTGACTGACAGCAAAATATTAGCAGAATGTAGTGGCTACTCTAAGCATACAAATTCTGCTTAAGGTACACTTTCCAGTTCCTGTGTCTTGCCCTGACGATCTGATAACAATATTTTCCTTAATCTAGGGGACTGGCGTACCTGCAGATACGGGCTCCCCTCATCGGGCACGGAACTCATCTCTGGGTGAGTGATGCTTGAGTATATGGGGAGCCAACCAGGTGAGAGAACCAGGTGAGAGAACCACATTTTGTGTTCAGAATACGGCACACCACTACAAAATAATTGTCTGCTTTAAAGTTGCTCTTTGCAAGTGGTTAGATGATTTTCATCAAAAGGAACCATTTGAATATGGATAGCTTGTTCATTTGAATGCTCAGTAAACACAGTACAATTACTGGTATGGCCACACAGAAGCAGCAGTAAAGGTATTTGTTGCATGATGTTTTAATTGTTCAGAAACCCCCCTCTTCCCTGAGGTACTACCATCCAAATTGCTGGTATCTCAGTGTTCATTTTCCAAGAAATTAACACAAATTAATTCAAATCACATAAAAAGAGCAGGAAAACAAATATGTGAACACAAATTGCCCTCGGGGTTGTTTACGAAACATAAAACCCACCCAGATCATGAAGAAAAGAACAGAACCTGAAAAGCATGCTAACACCTTGATTCTTAACCTGATACGCTTGTCTGTTAGCCCACTCTGCATTCCAATGGTCTTCTATCCGTACAAACTTAATGCGCTCAAATTTTAAGATCTTTCTTTTTGAATTTACCTGATTCTTATCCTAATGTTCTTCGGACGGAGACATGGATGATTGTCGAGCTAAATGCTGACAAAATTACTTTCCTAAACAACCAAAAACATCTCCGAACCACATTCATTCCAACCAATATTCTTAGCTATTGACGAGTTATTTCAATATCTTTGTTGATTGCACTTGTGTTGCACTTTTATCTTTGCACGGTGGCATTCTTAGCGAGATGTTTCCAGTCAGAGATAGGCGGCAAATAAAGCGCAAATGCGCGCATTCTATGCTTACGGATATTGGTACGATATAGTAGGTAAAAACTAGCAATCCAGTGAAGTAGGAAAAGAAGCTCAGAGAAATTACCGGAAGGCTGCAAATTTTTTTAAGAATAACTCCAAAGGGGGGGGCTTGCTGTCAACTTGGGGTGGGAGGGGGCTGAGCTGCAAGTAGGGAGGGCCTGGAGCCTTCCTAACTGAATAGGATCCTACATCCATGGCATCCACCCTTAAATCTATTCAAGCAGACTGGCAAACAGGAAATGTATTATTGAGCAAGGAAGTCAGTCGGTCCACGTGAGTGGAAAAGCGGTTCGTGAGATCTCCCACCACAACAAAATTAAATAGGTATGCAGAGTGGCCTCCACAACAGGGGTAGATCCAGGGAACCAAGGGAGACATGCCCTCCCAAATGCCCACACGAGACATGCTTGGGTCCCTGAAAATCACGCTTGGGGCCGAGAAGTCGTGACTGGGTTCTTGAACATCACGACGGGGACTCCAAAAGGTCCGGCCGTACCCGGTGAACATGCCGATAGCGGCCCGACGTCGGCCTGATACTCGGCCCAATGTCGGGCCGATGTCGGACGCTAGCGGCCCGCTGTCGGCTGGGGAGTTGAATGTCCGCCCATGCCGACATTCAGTCGACTCTCGGCCGATATGTAGCCGACGTGGGGCCGACGTCGTGTTGCTGTCCGGACGCTAGCGGCCCGTTGTCGGCTGGGGAGTGAAATGTTGCACAGCGGCCCGAAGTCGACTGGCCGCTATTAATATGCCGAACTCAACCAGACATATCATATATTCCAGGCCAGTTTGCGGATGTCGGGCCGAGAGCGGCCCGATGTCGGTATGCCGCTTACGAGATGCCAAGCTCGCCCCGACACATGCCGACAGCGGGCCGACATCGGCATGCTTACTGGATGGTCCCTGAAAATCACGCTGAGCCTGGGGGCACCAAAAAAAATCGCGCTCGGGCCCCTGAAGATCGCTCTAGGGGCTCGACAGGTCGCACCGGGGACCCAGAAGTCTCATCGGGACCACCCAAAAAATGAAGCCGTGACAACAAAGAAAAGCAGTCCGGACATGGAAAATGACATGGAAAATCACATCACTGGAAAATCTCTGGGTCAGAACAATTGCTCAAAAAGCCCCAAAACGTGTTGGGTCCCAAAAAGGTGTCGAGGCCACTAAAACTCGCGCAATGGATCCCAACAAATGACGACGGGCCCACAAAATGACACTTAGACCCAAAAAAACTCGCGTTGCTGCCCTTCAAAATCACACTGAGGGACAAAATGTCGCGCCGGAGCACCAAAGTTGCAGCTGGCATTCCAAAAGGCAATGCCTACACGGAATGTCCCTCTGCGGTCAAAAAAATTGCGTCAATGATCCAAAAAACGCGTAAGGCCCTGGAAGGGGAGGCCAGCACAAAAATACACCGGGAGCCCGAAGAATCGTACTGGAGCCGAAAAAGATTGCGCACGAGGCTTACAAAAAGTAGAACTCGACACCAAATAATCACAAAGGGACGATCCATCGAATCGACCCGAGCACCGGAAAATTCAGAACAGGTCACGTAAGAAAGTTCTCCAAAGGACATTTCTATTCTGAAGGGTGCCATCTGCTGAAGAAAAAAAACTCGTTGAGCAGCCGCAGTGACTTACCAAACAGGAAAATGTCCTCCTCCCCCTGAACGGGTGGGCTCCCAAGAATCACGCCGGGTCCCCAAAAATCGTCCTGGGGCCCGTAAACTCGCGTCGGGCCCCAGAATTCGCATAGGGGGTTCTAAATAAATGCAATGACCATACAAGAAACTGGCGCTGGGCCGGAAAATTGGCGTCTTGGTCCGCGAAAATCGCGCTTGGGTCCAGCTAAGTGCAACGCGCCCAGCGGACTCGCGCCGAGCCTCCAAATATCGGACTTGCGCACACAATTCCCGTCGGTAGTCTCAAAAATTATGGTCAGAACATTAGGAATTCCTCTCGGAGCACCCAGAAATTGATGTTGATGGTCCAAAATAAGCACAGCTTCGCCCAAAAAACCGCGTCGAAACACGACAAAAATCAAGCCGGAGCCCTCCAAGATAAGGAGAAATTCCTAAAAATAAATGCCCGAACCAGAAAAATCGCCCCGGAGCGGCAAATATACCACCAGATACCTTACAAGATTGGGTACGGCCCTGAAGTAAACGTACCGGAGCTCGAAAAATCGCGGCGGAACACAAAAATGACGCCGGGACCTGAAAAATCAGACGGGGACTTGGACTTTAAACAATTCATAAATCACCCCAAAAAATTGTGTCGAGCCCAGACAACTGGCGTCGGGCACCCAGAATCACGCACCTGAGCCCGAAAAGTCGAGCCGGGGCTCTGAGAAATTATACCGGAGTCCCAAAAATCGTGGTGGGGTCCCACAAATGTGCGTCAGGATCCCAAAATAAAAACAGCATAGCCTAAGAGCACAAAGAGATGCTGAAAATGCACCGGGTTCTCCAAAGCGTCTCGAGTCTCGCAAAAAGTGGCAGGGCCTTAAAACATACGTTGCAGCTCTAAATAAACACAACGGAAGCTCTAATAAAAAATAACACATCGGAGGCCCTCAAAGCACACCGGGACCATAAGACTGCATGGGGTCCTCAAAAACCGGCTAGGCCCTGAAAAATGCATACTTGTATGCATGAAATGCATGCAAGAAATTATGTAATTTTGCATGCAAGAATAAAATGCATGCAATAAATTAACTAAAGGACCGGGCACAAAATACACACGTCGCGGTCTTCGAAAACGCGGCGGTACCTCAAAAATACTGGCCGTGCACAAAAAGCAATACAACTCTAAAAAAGAGCTGGGTCTCAAAAATGTGCCGGGCCCCGAACAAATATTGGCCGGAGCCCTAAAACGCATCCGTAGACGAAGAAAAACGCAACGGGTCCAAAAAATAACACATGGCTAGGCTTCGTTTCGATAGCCAATCTGGGGGCGTATTTAACCAAAGAGATGTGGTGCATCAAAGCTCAGCGGGTGTTCGGATTTCTTAACCAACAGAAAATGTGGGAAGAAGAGAACTAATCATCGACTTGAATTAAGATAATTTTCCCAGCGAACCCCCATATGAAGCATTCAACACGCCAAATATGCCACAAGACTACTATGTGGCAGCAATTAGCAAAACGTAGGCCTAGCAAAAACCGGATAATCGCACGAAGTGTGGCAAATGCGCCGAATGTGCAGGACGGGTTTACACGTGCACGAACGTCGGCGTTTTGGCGACCGAGCGTTATTAACTAGAATGCCTGAAATTTGAAAAGTTTACATTTTATTGATTTGTACAGGTTGAATTTCGGCAGTATGAGGTGACATTAAGGGATACCAAAACATAAGCCTTCGAACAGGATGGGGCGTTACGTTGAAATCCGACGACTCCAAAAAAACAATGGTGGTAGATTGCCGCCCTTCGAAGGGAAATTAAATTGGTCCCCAATTATTTTATTTGGAAAAAAACAAGAAATGGGCTACTTTGAAGAAAAAAAGTATTCGAAATTCGGGGACTTTTTAGTGGGAGTAGGTGGCCCCTCCAAATCCGTGCCCCAAACACGTAACGCAAATCCTAGGTACGCCACTGACCGACACCCATCAGCGTCCGTCTGTCAGTGCTGGACTGTCGAGGAAGGGGAGGGATGATCTGACCTGCGGGTCGCTGTAGCTCACGACAGACCAGGCCGGCACCCATCAGCGTCGGCCCTCGCCAGACAACAGGCGGCCAGACCTGGCCTAACCAGATCAGCGAAGCAGAATCGCAGTCAACCGTCAAACAAGACACTTTTGGTAACTAGGCTGGCCGCCGCACGATCTCTGGACCAGGAGTGGACCCAGAACTTTCCTACCAGTAGTGGAGTGCACTTGAGCAGAACCGCCAAGCCATCCCTCCCCCCCACACCTCCGTCCCTCAAGATCCTGGCTGATGGCCGACGACCAAGCCAGCAGATGGCAGATCCGCAGAAGCCAAACGGCTATTGCTGACAGTCTGATTATCGCCGCGCTGCGCCAATTATCCCGAGGGTAAGCTATGCAGTGAACGTACACCCAGTTTCTTCACCTTTTCCAGTAACGGTTTCCAGTTTCCAAGCAGCATAATTATTTGAATAAGGCAGTAACACATACAGCTTGTATAATTCTTGTTTTTTAATCAGAATTCTTTGTTCGAATTTGTCCATAATTCCGAATTAAAAAGTTGAAATTTGAAATTCTTCGCTAAAACGGTTAAAATTGTCGCCATATCTTCCCTACCCTCGTACACGACTACAAAAATTACCTACGTGTTTCTTCTAAAACCCCACGCCAAAACAACCTTGAATGTAGTGGCCGTGACCTCACGGGGTAGGCAGAACTGGGCAGAACCTGCCGGAATCGTGAAAAGCATCTTTCAGTAGAATACACACTTCCAAAACAAGGCTTTTGCTGATGAAATATTATACGACCTTTTGTTTCTCGCTACTTGGGAAATAAGGTGCAGACATAAAATGATAAATGTGACCTGACCGCACGTAACAGCTAACAGCTTAAGCAGACCTAACAGCTCCCCTGCATGGATGATGCATAGATTTCGAACGTCAGGGTCGATATTATTTTTAGGTAGATGCTTTTCAAGCAATGCCTTAGGCGCTGCTACTGGCGCCGCCATGAGCGTGATGGTAAATTTCACATTCAGGGGCACGTGTCCCCCATCCCTCGCGGTGGCACCGTCCATGGCGAAACGGTGATCCTGCCCAATGGTGTTGCAAAAAATCACTCATCGCTCTGCATTATGCGAGTTTATTGTCCACAGCTGCAACAGACTGGGAAAAATAATACGCTTTATTAGTCACAGCTATTAAAATAAGTCCCAAACCACAGCGTGATATTATTCCGAACACTCTCACGATATCGCACGCGTGTATCCCTGAGAATTCGAAAGTCTGATTGCGCCCGGGCGGTGTGGAGCCGGCACGGTGGTCACGTGACTGGCGAACCTGCCGCTCTCTGCGCCCGGCCGCACAAACTCCGGGTCCGGCAGCACGCACCGCGATTAGTGGGGGAGACGGTCGACACAACGGATACAAAATATCACAGGACGCGCGGCCCGGTCCGGCCGGCGCCGACGCGGCCGGACAGTGCCAGCGCGCCGCACAGCCAGCCAGTAACACACAGCAGCCGCCGCCGGACGGCCACAGCGGCCGCACGGCGCGCGCGGCCGACAGCGAGGCGCGGCCGACAGCGAGACGCCGCCACGGTCGGAAGTGCGGGTGCGGCGATACCCGGAGAAGCGCAGCGGCGGCGCTCGGCCGGCCGTCCGCGCGAACACCGACGAACAGCAACAGCGACACAGCAGCAGGGCGGCGCGCGCTAGTTGGCCGGGCCGGCGCGCGGCGCCACCGACACGCACGTGTCGCCCACGGCCAGCTGGCGGCACGGCAGGCTGTACAGCTGCACCGTGCGCGACGGGCTGCACGACGACCAGCCGCGGTGGAAGACGAAGAACGGGTGCTCCACCTGCGCCTCGACCGTCACCTGCGGCACACCGTCGTGCTGTCGGGTCACAGGGCACGGGTCGGGTCAGCTCACAGGGCACGGGGCGGGCCAGGTCACAGGGCACGGGGCGGGCAAGGTCACAGGGCACGGGGCGGGCCAGGTCACAGGGCACGGGTCGGGCCAGCTCACAGAGCACGGGTCGGGTCGGTTCACAGGGCACGCATATCAATATCAATCCATACTCGCGTAAGTGCCCCATAAAACAAGACGCTGTACCTGCCTCAAACGACATTTGCCCTACATCTTGTACCCGGCCGCGAACAGCATCCCACTCGTTGGTGACGCGTCTGCCCGTACAGCGGACGTACCTCGGCCTGGTGGGGGCCGTACCTCGGTCCGGTGCGGGCCGTACCTCGGTCCGGTGGGGGCCGTACCTCGGTCCGGTGCGGGCCGTACCTCGGTCCGGTGCGGGTCGTACCTCGGTCCGGTGCAGGCCGTACCTCGGTCCGGTGGGGGTCGTACCTCGGTCTGGTGCAGGCCGTACCTCGGTCCGGTGCAGGCCGTACCTCGGTCCGGTGCGGGCCGTACCTCGGTCCGGTGCGGGCCGACGGCGAACACGATGTGCGCGGTGCGGCCGACGTCGTTGATCCGGGTGACGACGCTGCGGTCCAGCCGCAGCTCGGCCGACTGGTCGGCCGACGTCTCGAAGTCTTCCGTCAGCAGCTCCTCCACCCGCTTCAGCCGCCCTGTCGAACATAACCGGGCACTCAGGCGATCTGCCGGACATAGCCGGGCATTGAGGCGATCTGCCGGAAACCCCGAGACTCAGGCGACCTGCCGGATAGAACAGCGAACCCAGGCGACCTGTCGGACATAACAGCGAACTCAGACGACCTGCCGAACATAGCCGGAGACTTGGTGACCCGCAGGACATCCCGAGACCCAGGTGATCTGCGGGACATAGCCGCAGGCGTGGCGGTGTACTGGAAGTAACTAGATACTCAGGCGCCCCCCCCCCCCCCAATATAATTTGGGACTCATGTGATTTTCCAGAGTCAGTAGAACTCAGAAGACACGAACATGTGCTTAGGCGAACTAAAGTAATGGTCATATAGCGCCCATAACAAGTTTATTCATGCAAACCAGAAGTAAAATTGTGGTAAAACAGTGTCATGCTGAGGTGTAATTCGCAGGACATAGACGACGACTTGACGGTCCGCAGGGCGTAGATAAGGGCTTGGACGATCTGCAGCATACAGCTGTGTCGATTAAAATAACAACCTAATATAATTTATGGGCTGTGAATGTGCGTTATCCACAACCCACGTCAATGAAACAGAACGGAACTCGGCTAGTCGCTTGGAGGAAAAATTAACTTGGTAGCACATATGACACCTTCAATGACAGAACCCGCAGGACAGTCGACAGCTTGCTAACGCGAACGACATCTGGAGTTCAGCCATTAACACATATTCAAGACTGATGTTGGTCGAGTTCGGCTGGGATTATCATACACTCGGTGAGACTGAGGGCTGATTTGAGAAATATATTTATTGCGAGTGGGACGTATTAATTGGGATTAAGTGAGGGAATAAACAGGCATTTGCCTCCAGTGCGCTGGAGGCAAATGTCTGTTTATTCCCTGCAGTGGTAGCATGGGTATATTTCCTACCATTGCAGTGGTAGCATGGGTATATTTCCTACCACTGCAGTGGTATCATGGGTTTATTTCCTACCAGTGCAGTGGTACCATGGGTCACATCTGAATACTGCCGTACCGTCAACATTTTACCGTGTCTTAAATGAAAGAAACACCGAATTTCTGCGACCAGAACAAAAATACTGCCATTCAGCGCTCCCCATTTGCCACGCAAATTGACTGAGCATGGTGGACGTGACCACCGAGGTCACCGACTATCGCACACACAGCTACCGCTCGCCAACAAAACACACAGCCGCCACGCGTGCCATCCAGTCGATCCTTCCACCCGTCCACCTCTCTGGCGCTGGGTGGCTCCGAGCGCAGACGGCCCGACCAGCCGGAGCGGCCAGCCGGAGCGGTCAGACGGCCCGACCAGCCGGAGCGGCCAGACGGCCCGACCAGCCAGACAGCCGGAGCGGCCAGCCAGAGCGGCCAGACGGCCCGACCAGCCGGAGCGGCCAGCCGGAGCGGCCAGACGGCCCGACCAGCCGGAGCGGCCAGCCAGGAGCGGCCAGCCGGAGCGGCCAGACGGCCCGGCCAGCCGGAGCGGCCAGACGGCCCGACCAGCCGGAGCGGCCAGCCAAGCGGCCAGCCAGAGCGGCCAGCCGGAGCGGCCAGACGGCCCGACCAGCCGGAGCGGCCAGACGGCCCGACCAGCCAGAGCAGCCAGCCGGAGCGGCCAGCCGGAGCGGCCAGCCGGAGCGGCCAGCCGGAGCGGCCCGACCAGCCAGAGCGGCCAGCCGGAGCGGCCAGCCAGAGCGGCCAGCCGGAGTGGCCAGCCGGAGCGGCCAGCCGGAGCGGCCAGACGGCCCGACCAGCCGGAGCGGCCAGACGGCCCGACCAGCCGGAGCGGCCAGCCGGAGCGGCCAGACGGCCCGACCAGCCGGAGCGGCCAGCCAGAGCGGCCAGCCGGAGCGGCCAGACGGCCCGGCCAGCCGGAGCGGCCAGACGGCCCGACCAGCCGGAGCGGCCAGCCAGAGCGGCCAGCCAGAGCGGCCAGACGGCCCGGCCAGCCGGACGGCCAGCCGGAGCGGCCAGACGGCCCGACCAGCCGGAGCGGCCAGACGGCCCGACCAGCCGGAGCGGCCAGACGGCCCGACCAGCCGGAGCGGCCAGACGGAGCGGCCAGACGGCCCGGCCAGCCGGAGCGGCCAGACGGCCCGACCAGCCGGAGCGGCCAGACGGCCCGACCAGCCGGAGCGGCCAGACGGCCCGGCCAGCCGGAGCGGCCAGACGGCCCGACCAGCCGGAGCGGCCAGACGGAGCGGCCAACCGGAGCGGCCAGCCGGAGCGGCCAGCCGGAGTGGCCAGCCGGAGCGACCAGCCGGAGTGGCCAGCCGGAGCGGCCAGCCGGAGCGGCCAGACGGCCCGACCAGCCGGAGCGGCCAGCTGCCACCGGTGCCGAAGGTGAGCGGCCGCCGGCGTCCGCAGCTCTGCACTCTGCTGCCCTTGTTGACCCGCTGTCCAGCCGCCCACCTGTCTACGCCCGGCCGGTGTCACATCGGCCGCACCGGCAGCGGGCCGCCCGACGCCCGACGCGCTGGCGTCGCCGAGCACGTGCCACGAGAGCACGTCCACGCGAACGTGGCTGCACGGCGCGACGACACCAGCCGACTGAGGACCACCGCCGGTCACGTGGCAACAGCCGGCCGCGACGAGAATCCAGGCGGAACCGACACACGCCGGCCGCGGTCATCCGCCGAACGCCGGATAACCGGGCCGCCCAGCGGCTCCGACACACAAGTGCTGAGCGAGTGTAAAGCGCTTACCGTCAGCAAGTTCGATGACTGAGCCGAGCCGGAAGTGTTCGGGCGGCGCGTAGTTGTCGTTGTTGACGACAGATGGCATGTCGGTTTTGGTCCGACCGGCGGCGGAGGCAGCGGAGGCAGCGGCGGCGGCGGCTCGGTCGGCTCGCGACCGTGCCGGCTCGACTCGCGCCCGCTTGGCCGGCGACGGCTGCTCGCTGGTCGCCTCGGCGGCGGTGTCGCGCATGCGCGGCCGCGCCGTCTCGCCGGCGGACTGGGCGCGGCGCGACGCCGGCGCGCCGTTACTGAAGCCGCCGCGGGGCGCCGCCGAGGCGCCGCTGGTGCGGGGCGGGGTGGCGGCGGCAGGGTACACGCCGGCCGGTGGCGGCGGCGGCGCGTACACCCCGCTCAGCGGCGGGTAGTGCGCCGGGACGCGCAGCACGCCCTCCTTGCCGGGCGGCCGGAAGCCGCGCGGCTCGTCGGCCGACGGCCGGAGCGCCGCCGGTGGCGCCGCCCTGGCGGACGCCGGTGGCGCCACCAGCGCCTCCTTGCCGGGCGCCGTGCGGAAGCCGACCGGGTGCAGGCGGTGCGGCGGCAGGTGGAGCGGCTCGGCGGGCGGCGGCCGGCGCGGCGCGGCGGCGGCGTACGCCGGGTACTGGTACGGCGCGTATCCGGCCGGCGCGCTGGACTGGTAGCCGAACTGCAGCAGCGCGGTGGCGGTGACGCCAGGGTGGTAGGCGGACGGGTAGAGCAGCGGGTCGGCGGCCGGCGGCGGCTTCAGTCCGTCGGCACCTCCGCTCATCAAGCGGCCCAGCTGCGGCGCCAACAGCGGCGGGAACGGCGGCGGCAGGCGCTGCTCAGTGCCGACGGCCGACAGGGGCGCCGATAACAGCATAGCGGCACCTGCGGGCGCACACCACGGCCGGTCAACACTCGCCCGCCGACGCAGCCGGCGCCGCACGAGCAGCAATGGCCGCGTCCACCGCCATCACCACGGCTGCATGCCAGCCGCTGTCAAAAACTACTCAACACAACATCTACTCATACAAAAAGACTCAACAACACAGCATGCTACCACTCAACAGCACAGCACGCTACCCAAACAGCACGGCTCATCACCTATGCAACGTCTCAGCACGTCACTTGGTCAACAGCGCGCAAATCTTCTCCGCGACGTAGTGCATTACCTGCTCAACATCGCAGCACGTCACCTACACAGCAGGACAGCACACTACCACACAACATGGCGCCATCTGATCGGCAACAAAACACAATACAGCGCAACATAACCAGAGCTGCTGACGCGCCCCCAACTACACACACACACACAAACGACGATCGACCGCCGAGGAATCGATTGCCATTGGCGGGCAGGACAATCAGCTGACCATCTGTCCGCCGCGTATCACTGTGCTGACTATCATTGCACGATGACATCATGAGTCCCATCACGAGGTCACGATGCCATCAGGGGTACAATAAAGAGCGGCCACGGTCCAGTAACGGGCGGTGCCAGTCCCCCAGCACGCCATGGCCGACCAGTTACCGGGCCGGTTCTGAAGGGACGGCAGATCTGATTGGATTTTGATTAATTGGGCTCAAAGGCGCATGGATTGCTAGTAGTTACCTAGCGTCCAAAGGGATGGCAGAGGTTGGCACTAACCGTATGAGGTACTTCCGGATAGCGCATTAGTGACCGCCAGAATAAAATGCACACCCGCTCCCAGCAGTGTTAAAATAATGATTTCTCGTTAAGTGTGAGATGTCGAAACGAGTACAACAGGATGTCGAAATCGTCATGGAAATAATGATATTACAAAATTTGCAATATTACAATCAAGTCCTGCAAACCCAGTTTTGAGGAAATTGCGTACATATTATTGTGTCCCGCTTTGCGTGTTTTAGAGGTACCTAATTTGGTGACACTGGTATCAACAATAACGATACAAACACACATGCTATAAACTGGCATTGTGTAACATAGCACGTCATAGGTAATCTCTTCACCTGGAATTTCGCTACGGAATGTTCGTTATCACGATCCGGGATCCGTTATGGTGAGCATAAGCATGATATTTGTAAAAGGAATACAGTTAGAAACGAGGACTGAATGATTTACAAACACGCACCAAGAAGCACGATGTCGATACTCCTTTGGGGAGGATGTTAATTCAGTTTCAGTAAGTGGTATATTCCACCCTATTTCGCGAATAATTTATCACTGTCTCCCAGTTCTCAGCCGCTCTAAACTGGTCACTGCCACAGCTGTGTGGAGCCTGCAGTTGGGATCACATTCGAGTTGGGAACGCGGCGCTAGCCGGAAGAAGAATCTTGGGCTATTTTGCGACGCATCCAACTGCTAGGATATATATCGTCACTA